>JAJJWW010009499.1:0-47476 GCA_023531295.1 Papaver armeniacum
CTACACTAGTCCAAAACATAGTTTTTAGGACACTTCGTGTATGGTAAAAAGGACTGTTTTCGGTTGTCATTAAAAAATTACGGAAGTGATTTGTCAAATAATATAGGCATCATTATTAACGCAAGTAATCTGTAAAAAAAATGGTATTTGTTTGCCCCAACTCCTCCAAATTTCCACCCATATGCGGATAAAAACACAACCATTAGATCACCTAGATCGTAGGGCCACTAATTAGATCCAGAAAATTCCCAAACAGATCAACACGTCAACTAGATAAAGGTCCCATGTTCTCCATCTTTATCAAAACTGAAGTTTTAACTTCCCCTCTCTTTATTCTTCTGAGTTTTCAAGTTTATTTTTCTTTGATTCGGATGGTAAACTTGGTTTACTTCATCATACAAATATCTTAGTTTTCTTTAAAACCCCAATTTACAATTCTTTGATTCAAATGGTTAATTTTCTTTTAATCCCCAATTTTTGGAGATTTTGGAGAAATTGGAACCGATTTCAATTCCAATACACAGATTTAGGTTGAGAGGGTGATAGTGGTGGTGGTTTGGTGTCAAAGACGATTATGGAGAAGATTTCATCATTAGAAAAAGAAGAGAATCATCATCCTCATGCTTTCCATGTTGATATATGGACCAACAAATCTTTCATATCGAGGTCAAGAAACCTAGGTGTACGAGGAATAGAAACGCGAAATCAGTAAAAATTCGTGTGATTTAATTGGTTTTTTTGTTTGTTTGACTATGTGATTCTGATATTTGCTGTATTTTTTTTTCCAGATTTAATTTTTTTTGTGTTTGTTTCAGATTTAATTTTTTGTTTGTTTAATTAGAGGGTGGGGGAGGAGCAGAGAAGGATTGTAGAAGAGTTGTCGAACTAGATAGTAAATTTACCAAAGGTTTCATTGATCTCTTGAATTTTTATTTCTATTTTATTAGGTATATCAATCCTTTTTTTTTTAATCTGCTCTTATATGCAACATATGTGGGATTATTGGTTAGGCTTGATTATACAACCACATTTTAGTAGTTTGGGTATTGATGTATGTGGTTACTGAAATTAAGGGAAGGTGGAAATGATGTATGTGGTTACTGGAAATTAAGGGGAAGGTGGAAATGATGTGCAGGATAAACTTAGTTGGAGAATTATGGTCGAATTCATATATTTTGATAGCTGAAAAGAGAGTTACTAGTTGAAATGCTTCGGATTGTCATGAGAAACAGATTACATATGCAGAAGAAGATTGGTGGTAAAAATTTCAAGCACCGGAAAACAATATACTATGTTTGAATTTATATGAAGTTTTGCTTGCATGCTTATTTTTCTATTTTATTACATGAAATGCAGTATTATATGATTATCTCAAAAATTTATCTTCCATGCATGAATGCCCAAGAGCCTTCTTGTGTAGTCCGTGTGCGGTTAAATACAGGTTGTACAGCAAATTTTATTATATCACCTCTTGAATATGTACTTGCGTTAAAATCTCTTTTATGGTCACCAAATTCACTGTAGTTCTGTTCAGTTGCTCAAGGAGTCCAACTTAAGGTTCTGTCTTAGATAAAAATGTTTCTTTGCTTATTTATGTTATCTTGTACGTGCATTAGTATACATTGATAATACAATTAAGTGTATTATATGGAAGCTATGCTATCACACATTTGATTTTGTATATATTGCCCCCTTTATTTAATATCATCTTATTGGTTTGCTACTTGAAATACAAGATTGTCTCGATGGGTTTTAATGTACGACCCCTCGTGTGCTTGGATTACCTCCCAAAAAAATGCTTTACATTTTTAGAATCATAAATATGTATTTGTGCATTTTAGGAACCTTCAACTATTTAAACTTAGTATTACTATCTTCTTACAATGGTGTTAATTGGTTTTCAGACCGAGAATGGGACAGCGCCGCTAAACTCTATCGTCGAAAGCGCAATATTGGAAAATCCATTTATAAGTCTGCTTTGTTTTCATTTTCCTTCTAGCATTATTTACGAGCCCCAAGTATGGTATTGGAGGTAATGAACTTTACCAATCTTAAGTTTGTCAAAAATTAAGTCTTACTGTGGTTCTTAATTCTCTCTTTGGTGATGCTTTAAAAAGGTAATGAATGCCCTTAAATGGAGTGGATGAATATACAGTATGTAATCTTGATACTCTTCTTTTTATGTCAATTTTGTTCATATGGTGAGAATCACCCAGCTTGCTTTGGCCTCTGTTGGCTGTATGCTTTAAAAAAACCTTTCGTTGTCGTTACCTTCGTTGCTTAAGCATGTTTGATATACCAAATTAATGTAAATTAGATTCTGACCAAGTTTTCTGACGTTGTATACTTTCTCTGCAGTGGCTTACAACAGCGGAGCTTTGATTTTTGAAAGCACGACAGATTTTCCTCACAAGTTTTCTGAACTAGGTTTTGAAGATGGAACACTTGGAGATATTGATCCTGGTGAGACGATTGAATGGCCAAATAAATACGTGTCTCACTTGGAGATATTTTTCACGGAGATATGATGGAATGTCCCATAACTAGTGCACCTGGAAGTTAAATCATGCTGTTTTTTCTTCTTCATTGTTGTTTAAAATGTGAATGAAATATGTAGCTTCTCTCATTCAAACTGAGGGTGATTATTGTCAAGCTGTAAATTAAATTCTAAATGATTTTAATAAAATGTGTCCATTTGTTGACCAGTATGTTGGATTGTCTTAAGTATTAGACTAAAAACTGTTATTAAAAAATAAAAATAAAAGACGATTCATATCGACTCAGCTGAATATGATTAAGATGAATCAGATTCGGCTGAAACTGACTAGGCTGAATTAGGATGCTGAATAAAACCTGAAGTTAGACAGACACAGTTAGTCGTTATTTTTATACAAACAAAATCTGTGGTTTTTTATTGACAAGAACCATCCGTCCTTTAAAAAATAGTACACCAAAAATAGGACAGACTTTAGGACGGACAAAATTTGTCCTATAACCTAGTTTTCGACAGGTTTTGTCTGTCCTAAAATCCGCATTTTGGACTAGTGCTAACTCCGAATTTCAATCCATTCTCTCCTTTTGCCACACTTTTGCTTGTGGTGGCCACTTTGGTTCTAAACGCACCGCTCTCAAAGTTCTCGAAAGTGGATTTTATTGGCCCACCTTGTTTGAAGATTCATATGTTTTTTGTAAATCGTGTGATAGATGTCAACGAACGGGCAATCTAGGTGCTCATATCAAATGCCACTCACACCAATTCTCGCCGTTGAGATTTTTGATGTGTGGGGTATTGATTTTATGGGCCCTTTTGTCAATTCGAATGGAAACTTTTATATACTTCTTATAGTAGATTATGTTTGAGAAATGGGTGGAAGCTAGAGCCACCAAAACTAATGACTCTCAAGTTGTTTGTGATTTTGTAAGAGAAAACATATTCAATAGGCATGGTACACCAAGAGTGGTGATAAGCGATGGAGGCTCACATTTCAAGAAGGCTTTTCATGCTCTCCTCAAGAAGTACAACATAACACACAAAATTGGTACGCCTTACCATCCACAAACTAGTGGACAAGCGGAGATTTCAAATCATGAGATCAAGTCCATTCTTGAGAAAACGGTGAATACCACAAGGAAATATTGGAGCTTTAAGCTCAATGATGCACTTTGGGCGTATAGAACGGCGTATAAGACACCGATTGGTATGTCTTCATATCGGTTGGTTTATGGCAAGGCTTGTCATCTTCCGGTTGAACTTGAACATAAGGCTTATTAGGCGATAAAGAAATTCAACATGGAGTATGATGAAGCGGGAAACAAAGGAAGTTACAACTAAATGAGCTAGAGGAGATACGTAATGATGCTTACGAGAATGCCCGTATTTACAAGGAAAAGACCAAGCTTTTTCATGACAAGATGGTTTCTCGTAAAAGCTTCATCGTGGGACAAAAAATCCTTTTATATCATTCTCGCCTTAAACTATTTCCTGGAAAGTTAAGGTTCCGATGGATTGGACCATATGTTGTTACTAATGTTTTTCCTCATGGTGCAGTTAAAATTACTAGTCTTAGAGACAATTCGGTTTCCAAAGTCAACGGCCATAGATTGAAGCCATACTATGAGAACATCGCTTATGTGAATTTGGATGAACTTTCATTTGGAGATGCACTCCCTCTGGAGGAGTAATGTGCAGCAAGAGCTAAGTCGGGCCGTCGACTTTAAAACAAGCGCTTCATGGGAGGCAACCCATAGGTTTTGTATTTCTTATCTTTTTGCTTTTTGTTATCTCTTTTTCTTGTTTCTTATCATGTTAAAATTTCCCACCTTGACTTTACTATGAGGATTCAATTACATTGAGGACAATGTAAGGTTTAAGTGTGGGGAGTGGTTAAGCATGTATTTAAAAAAAAAATTTACAAAAAAATTAAAATTTAAAAAAAAAAAAAAAAAAAGTTTTACATAAAACTTCAACTTTTAGAGATTTTAGAGTCCCTAGCATACTTCTAGGTATGTTTACATAGAGATTTTGACCGACATAATTGAACTTGGAAGTGTTAGGGAACTACATTCGGATTTCTTGCTTGTTAGAGTGTTAAATAATGGATTTAATCATGCCGGTGATGCGAATTTGGTGCGGGAGAAATGCATTATTAGAGTTCTTGATCAATCATTAGTGGAGACTACCCGTATTCATATCATGTGAGGCACCGACCAGAAATTTTTCCATCTACTAAAGAGCTTTCTTTTGAGTGTGTCACTATACGTAAATTCGGGTAGAATGGTGAGCTACCCAACCTCCCACCAATAGAAGCACTACTCTTTGATCTCTTGAGTGCTAATTTTGTCAATCATGAGGGTGACGTCTATAGATGAAAGCCTCATTCTTGTAGTTCGATTTGCAGTTAGCACCATTCTCTCTCTCGACAACAACGGATCCATAGAAACACCATCATAATTAGAGCTGGCAAACAAGCCCAAAACCCGCAGGTTCGCCCGGCCCGGCCCGTAAAAACCCGAACCCGGCTTGGCTGGTTGTCTAAACAAGCCGGGTTAGGGTTGGAAAAATTCTGACCCGTGGGAAAACGGGTTAACCCGGCCCGACTGTAAACCTGCGGGTTCAACCCGTTAACCCGTCTAAAATCATATATATACACATTTATATTTTCTAAACCCTGATTCTTCTTTTCTGTGGCAGCAGCAGCAGACATCCGCCTCTCCCTCACTGTTCTTCTTCTCATGATTTCATAACCTTATTCATCTCCACTAGGACCACTACCACCTCTTTCTTCTTCTTCTTCCGTTCTTTTCTTTATTTTTATTTTCTAGAAAGGGGATCTGTGTGGACTTTGGTGTTTTGGGATTGAGATTCAAGCCAATTGCTTCAATTCTCCCAACAAAGTACTAAAGTAAATATCCCGTGTCACCGTTTTGATCAGAAATTTGGAGGTTTTGGCTTTCAATGTGAAATAAAATTGGGTCCGATTCAATTTCCGTGAGAATTGAATCAATTGATGATGGTGGTAAAACAGGTTCATCTTTTCTTGAGTTACAATTATAGGGTTTTCTCCGGGTTCTTGTTTCTCTTTGCCGATTTAAAGTTTGTAAATCTCTAACACCAAATTCTTGTGATTTTTTTTTTTTAAATTTTTGATTTTGATTTAAGTTTTAATTGAATAGCCAGTGAAGATAGTTTTAATATGGTTGACAGAAATGCAATATGTTCAGAAAATCATAAACTAGGACGGTCTGAGGCTTTCCTTTATTATTACATCATTCTTGAATTTTGTTGTATGATACTATTTTGTTCGATTTGATTTGATTCAATAATTTTGATTTGAGATCTTTCCTCTGTGATGAACTATTATGTTTGACCTTTATTATTACATACATTATGTTTTGACCTTGATTTGAATACAATTTATGTTTTAAGTAACTTGAAAGCTAGAGAACAGGGAAGAAACTTGGTTTCTTTGTCGTTGATTTTATGGATGAATCATAGATTGGTAGAGATAATTTGTATGGTTTGTGTTATGTATGAATTCATCTTGTAGGTAAGGATATTGAAAGAGCTTAGGAATCAACAACAAGCTCAAATCTCGCATCACCGTGAGAATGTAGACAAAGCGTTTGTGTAAATGCTCGAACGACTTAGTCCAACAGTTTACCGTGTATTTGTTAGTGAGCAAAGGGATTATGGAGACTGTTGAATCTGTTAATTGGACTGAATCAAAATATCAAATGAATTAGATGAACGTTAGGTTGCAGGGAAGGAGCTTTGTATGGCCTGAATTTGACCGTAAATAGACCAGAAATCAAAGGAAACTCGGTCAAATTTAGAGCTGGCAAACGGGCGGGCTAACCCGTGAACCCGCAAGTTTAACCTGTTAC
Source organism: Papaver armeniacum (assembly GCA_023531295.1). Lineage (NCBI taxonomy): Eukaryota > Viridiplantae > Streptophyta > Magnoliopsida > Ranunculales > Papaveraceae > Papaver > Papaver armeniacum. The sequence continues at coordinate 6,385 of JAJJWW010009499.1, forward strand.
GGGCACGGGTTGAAGAAATGACCACCCGTGAAGAATTTCGACCCGCGAGTTTTGACCCGTGTTAACCCGAACCCGTGTAACCCGCAACGGGCCAGCCCCGGCCCGCCCGTTTGCCAGCTCTAATCATAATCAACAAGGAGCGACATCAATATTTACAAGGAAAGTTGGAAAAGTTCAAGGTTTATAAGCAACGGAACGAGAAAAAGAGCAAATTTCATATTTAAGTATAATAAAGCAACATACAAAGAGCAGATTTTTACATATATGTTGAGGACTTACAATAGAATGAGGTAATTTTATATCCAAGTATGAAGACTTATTTATAAGAGCGAAGAAAAAAAAAAAGGTGAGAATTGTTGAAGTTTATGATTTCAAGACGATACAAGTTGTGAAGAATCAAGCGGTAAAATACTTCTCCCACGGCCACGGTTTGTTTTATTTCTCTTGTGTATCAAAAAAAAAAAAAAAAAAAAAAAGGAAATATTGTTTTGTTTTTATTTATTTAATAAGCCGTGGGGAAGGAAAATCTATAAAGAAGTTTCAAGCGAAAAGGATTTAAGGTAAAAAGAGTTACAAAGTGTCAAGGATTTATGAAATTCGAGAGTTTATCATCAATAGTTGAAACCGAAGACGAAGACCAAGAAAATCAAGACGAGGAGCGGAAGACGTTTCTATTGGATGCCGTGAGAGTGGTGTTATCATAATTGGCGATCGGATGTGAAAGTGAGTAAGTAATATCATCCTCGATAATAGTGGTTGATTTCCTTTCTTAGGGATCGTCAGAAAAATGGTTTTTCAAAATGTTAAAAGATGTGGGTTTTTAAAAATACTTTGGAAGTTGTCCTTCCCACCATTCAACGTGTTGCAGGATTTCTCTCTTCATTCCTACCTGCACACATGTGAGACCCATAAAAAAGCCGTCTTTTTGAGTGCAATTATCATAAAATCCATTTTGGTGAGGCAGAAGTCGAGGCGAAATGCTTATTGATCGTTTCTCAAACACGCATTCTCTCATTATGGTGTGGTTATTTCTCACTCAACATTTAAGAATGAGAATATGTTCTTTAGTATTTCTAACTTCTTATTACTAGCATGCGTAAACTCTATGTCCTCATAGCTCTTTGGATGCTTGGGACGCCTCGGAACGTTTTGAAGTTGTGAGTTTTTAGTTTGATTTGCTCGAGGACTAGCAAAGTCTAAGTGTGGGGGAATTTGATAGGGTGTAGAATACATCCTATTTACTATCTATTGTTTATGCTTTCTTTGCTATTTTTTTCTTGTAAATTATGTATTTTACGCTTGTTTTGAGTTTTGTAGCTACTTTGGAGTCACACGGAGGAAAAGAAGAAGAAATTACTCTAATTAAGCGAAAAGGGAAAAATTGTCATTTCACGGGCGAACACTATTCGGAGCCCGGTTAATGTTAAGGGGCAACTCTTTTGGAGGAGCACCATAGACAAACCAGCTGTGGTTAAGAGGTTGCAGATTGGTGGCCCTTATCCAGAAGGTGGATGTGCTGTTAGCACCCTAATCCTCTTTTACCCTAAATCGAGAGACGTGTTTCTCTCATTCACCACATTCTGTTCCACCTGAATAAGAGAGAAAAGCAGCAGCAGCTGCTATTAAATCCGAGATATTAAGGGACTCATACGGAGGCTTAATGGAAGATTCATATGAAGATGAAGAATTCGCTCGATCTGTGATGATAACAAACTGAAGATTCATGTATTTGAAGAACAAAAGAGGATCTGCTGAGATGAGACGACGAAGAAATTAGGGTTCGAAGTTTCAGTTGATAATCAGAGATGGGTTTGTGAGAGATAGAGACCTCAGAAATTAAAAGAGGACGAGTTTGCTACTGCCATAGATGGGTGTTGCTGTTGTTGTTCAAATCACAGAAAACAAAGATGGGAATCGAAGGAAGCAGAATATACGGGTGATACTAATGGTGGTCACTGCAATCGAATGGAGTAGAGAAAGGGTTTTTGATTGAATTAACATTCGAGAACTCAGAGAAGCGGAGATGTTGATTTTCAAGGATGTGGTGAAATTGGAAGACATGATTGCTGCCATCGAATGGAGAAGAAGCTACAACAGATGAAGAATTTGCTATGTTGTTGGTGCTGTTATTAGGGTTTGATTCGAGTCTGTGATGAAGGAATTGAAGCTCAGGGAGATGGGGTCTGTGAATGGAGAAGCAGAAGAATGATGGTTGAAATGAAGAGGGTTGTCTCAGAATTGCAATTGTGATTTTCCTGTGAATTGAAGGGATGTTGTTAACAGTATGAGAGTGACGAGCTGTTGCTAATGGAATGAAGTTAAAGGTCTGGTGCTGATGGGGTTTGTTTCAGATTCAGAGAATGGTTTGGGATTTGCTGAGATAGTGGTCAAGAAGGAGATGCAATGGCTAGGGCTATGTCATAAGGGAGCTGGTATATGAACTGCAATGGGTCTGATGAGTCTATGAAGTTGCAAGAGCAGTGAGTGTTGTGAGATGCAGAATGTGATGGCACTGATGGCCTTGTTGCGGCTGTTGAGTTGTTCTGCAGAGTGACAGGGAAGGTGGCTTCTGTGTAGAAGTTATTGAGCTCTGGTGCAATGCATGTGCAAGCGCAGTAGTTGGGTTGTTGGGTACTTGGCCTTGTAGAGAAGAGATGAAGAAGATGGAGAGTGAAAGGGAATAGGCAGTGAGATGTGGTGGTTTGTGCTATAGCTGGAGTGTGTATGAAATTGTGGGGTCTGGAGTTGCAATGATTGTAAGAAGATGGAGAGCTGAGTAGTGCAGGTAATATGAAGGTTACAGGGCAGGATAATGGTGCAATGCAGGGCCATCATGGCTGGATGCACAAGGATTGTGCATCACAAGCTTAGGCTAGTGCAATGGACTCATGCCAAGCTCAGTCAGACCAGACTACACCTGACTACATCTGACTCAACCTCGACTCGGTGTCCGACTCGAGTCGAGTCATCCGATGTGGTGACTCGGTGCTTGACCGAGGCGACCGCCGAGTTGGATCGTTGACCGTTTTTACCCGTTTGACCGGTGACCGGGTGGACTTTGCCGGTCACCGGAGATGTTTGCGGCGATTTTTCCCACGGATTCCTACCATAATGCCACTTTTGGCGACCAAAATTACGAGAGTTTTGTGTGGATTCTTCTCATGGGTGTGAAGACTTGAACTTGGAATTGGATGGAGAATTTGGCTCAAATTTGGAAAGAGAAGATGGAAGATGAGAAAGACTTGAATTTGGAAATTGAGTTATTATGGAATGAGGATTCTATTCCTTGGAAGATTTGGAGAACATTGAAGCCTATAAGTAGAGAAGTTTTCTACACATCTTTTACACATATCTTTTACACACCTCTTTACACACACAACACTTGTGTTTTTGCTTTCAATTCTTCTTCTTAATTATTTGTGTGAACTTGAAAATTCTCCCTTTAATTATTTTGTGTGAATTTCAAAAACATGAGTAGCTAATTTTCTTATTGATTGAGGATGAATTCCTAGTTCTTAATATATGATTTGAGTTTTGTTTCAATTCTATCTTGAAGTTTTTCACATAATTATCGTTTGTTTTTACTAATAGGAATGTTTATTCATTCATGATTGATTGATAGATTGTTTGGAGTGCACGCTAAATTGATTTGTTAATTTGATCTAAAGCTAGTGAAAGTTAGGAGATAAGTAATCGTTTCTTGACTCTTTACATAAGTAGCAAACACGAGACCTTGCGGAGGGATTCCGTGGAGCAATTGTGTGTGAAAACAACGTTAGCAAGTAGACCTTGATCTAAGAGTCTAACTACTAATATTAACCTAATAAGTTCATAAATCTTAATGCATTTATTTAAATTACATCTAGAGTGATCTACTACTAGGTGGTTTGGTAAATAGAATCCGGTAGTCGAGAACTTCCGTGTCCGGTAATACAAGGGATTTAGGGGTTTAACACGATCTAGCTGCTTTACCTACGGTTGGTGATAATCTGTGACTAATAACAAGTAGAAAAGAACATAACTTTAATCATTGTTTTGCAACGAAGAATGATTCCTTGATCTTGTCTCTCTTATTGATTTCAACTTTATCTTTTAATTGCTTTGTTTATTTTCTTTTGCTTTTTACACCCCCCTTTGTGTGACAATTTTTACCACTAGAATCTCTTGCTCCTCGTGGGAACGAACTTGACTTCCATTATATTATTTTAAATTGAGTGGAAATAAGATATTAATTTGATTGCACCTACGACACGCATCAAATTTTGTTAAGCTTGCTCGGGGAGCTTGACGGACGATTTTTAGTTGTTTTTATTTTTCTTTTTGCTTTATTCTTGCTTTGTTAGATTCTTTACCGTATCTAACTTAGTTTTCGAGAATCTTGTTTCGGTGCTATACCTTTGGTGAATGCTTAAAAAGGGGCACCGAGTCCAATCGTCTTCGATCCGGCACTCAACTAAAGGATTTTATTCGAGCGGTTAACACTCCACTTCCTCCTTCTTCATCAAGTGATTCGGACAAAGAGGAAGAAACAATGGTTGAACGTATACTCAAGGACCTAGCTTCTCACAAGCTTGATACACAACAATGGTGTATCCAAACTAACTCAACCTTCGAGATCAAGCGGGGTTGATTAGAGAGTTACCAAAGTTCCATGGCATGGTGAATGAAGACCCAAACAAACATCTTATGGACTTCTATACCATAGTTATGGCTATGCTTCCAGGAGACTAATGCGGATGGAGCAATGTTTAAAGCTTTCCCGTTTTCTTTGGCGGGCAATGCTAAGGAATGGTTATATTATTTACCTTCCGGAAGTATCACAACATGGAATGGGATGAAGAAACTTTTCCTCAAGAGATATTTTCCCGCATCCAAAGCTACTCAAATTCGCAAGGAGATTTGTGGATTGAAGCAACATGTGGGAGAGTCGTTGTATGAATGTTGGGAGCGATACAAGAGGTTGGTGGCAAGCTGTACACACCATCAATTTAGTGACGTTATGATACTCCAATACTTCTACGAAGCTCTCAACCCAAGTGATAGGTATCTTCTTGACGCCGCGGGTGGTGGTGCACTAGTGAACAAGACGGTGACCCAAGCTACCGAGTTGATTGAAAGTATGGCGGCGAACTCGCAACAATTCTACCCAAGAGATGAACCAATGGTTAGGCGAGTGCATGAAGTTGGTGATTCATCATCACATCTTGATCAAAGAATGGGTAACATGGAGATAATGATTCAAAGGATGGCCGAGGTAATTATTCCGGATGGTGAGTCCGAACAAGTATATGCTTTATATCCAAATCAAAAGCCAAGGTACGATCCATACTCCAATACCTATAATCCCGGTTGGAAGGATCATCCTAACTTTAGTTATGCAAACAAGCAAGCGGCGGCTCCTAATCCATATGCGCAACAAGGTGGTTTCCAACAATCACGCTTTCCAACAAGGTGGTTTCCAACAAGGTGGTTTCCAACAAGGTGATTGCACCTACGACACGCATCAGCGAGATAGTTCTTGGCGGCGTAATGATTGGGTTGATGTTGTTGATGGTGGTTCTCGCTTGAAGCTGGTGGTGGTAACGGTACTGATAAGTTATTGTCGTGCTCGAAGAATTTCTTTGACTACTGTAGAAGCGAATCTAAAGTTTGGTTTTCATTTGGGATAAAATTGATAGTTAAATTAGAAATTTAAGTTTGAAAATTGAAGGGTTTTGTCTCGGATGTGTAAATTGAAGCTTGAAAATGGTTAATTTCAGTTTTGAGTATTTTCAAGGTCTTGTATAACAACTGATTTTGGGGTTTATACAGGCTATGGAGGTGTGAGGTCAACACCAGCAAAACTGCACAGCAAGTGTTTGAGAAATGTCCCACAAAAATAAAATGAAAGTTCTTCTTGCTTTCTTTACTCATTTCAGTAATGATAGGGTTTCATTATAGCTCATAGTGTTCCCATGAATTGATGAATTGGGTATTTAGTAAACATCTAGGAGTTATGATTCATCATCTTGAATTATAAAAACTTGGAGTTTTGTCATGCAGGTGAAGTGAGTACGTACATTAGTCATTTCCTGAAAAGTGAGATCACTATGGTGTGAGCTCTGTAGGTGCAAGCAACACATCAAGAAATTGACTAAAATCATCAATCCACCACTTCTAATGGTAATTGATGAACTCTTTTTTTCAATTCATTAGTAGTACTGTATTTACTGTAGAATCATCTATTGGATTGTTGTGTTTTGACTTTATTGATACCATACGTATATGAATATTGATGTGCTGTCCATGCAGACAGACAAGAAGAGAAATGTAAACCCAATTAAAAGAAACCAAAGTCGAGGCAAGGATTATATCCTCTAGCCTTAAGACAAATTCACCCCGTACTGGTGCTTACAGACTATAGATGTCTGTCTCCCAGGATACAACGACTATATTCTCGATGTAGTAGCACTCCAAACTTCGAGAAACGACGAACCAAACTTAAAGTGATGAACTCTCTCTTGAACACAAACTAAATTGATGATTTTAGGATGCAGTAGGATGATAATTAGGTTTCTAATTGATTCCTATCTCTAATTGTGTGCAGGGTATTTATAAAATTACTAGTACCTCTTGTGAATGTACATTTAGGATTCAGTTAATGTTATGTCTGTCAGGAGGTTTAGTTTTGGAGCAAAGCTATGAGATGCTTGTAGATAGAGACAATGCAGGAAAATACAGGAAGAACTGATGTTTCTCAACCCTTGAAACCACATAATTGTGTTTCCAACCCCATTCGACTGATAAACATATACTACTGAAATTTTTGTTGATTTTTTCTTTTCTTTTTTGGGATTTTTGACATCTAATTTTGTTTTTCCTTTTGTTATGGATTTGGGTCTTGTTTAAATGTATTTATCTTATGCATAATAGAAAGGAAGAATTAAGTTTTGCTCTGTTCTCATTGTTCTTTGCATTACTACTACTAGATTTACTATTTGGCTGTTTTTTGTTGATCTACTATAGAGAAAACGTGTCTCCAAGTGCAATCATAGATTAATGCAAGTGACAATAACCCACAACTCTTCCATTTTGGTCTTTCTAATTGTCGCCCAAAGTGCAAAATGAAATCTCTTCCATCGTTCCTGTATATAAAGAGACCATGATGTGGAACCAATGGCGGTGGTGCCACGTGTTAAACAAATTGTGATGCGTGCATATTGGGTGTGTATACGAGGCGAGTTAACCAAACAGCTTAAATCGGCGATTCACATGAATTTGAACAGTTTATTGCTTAACTCAGCGATTTAAAGGGCTAGAAAGTCTTTTTGAATAGACTTAACTGCTGACATAGATGATAACTCTCTGTTTACTGTTTTTTTCAAAAAAACGGTCAAAACAAAAAACGGTATATTTGAAAGCGCACAAACAAAATAGAGGTACATCTGTATTTTACCCAAATTTTTAGTCTTCTTAAAAGAAGAAATTTTAAAGAATAGAAGAAAAATTAAAATGCCCAAAACTCCAAAAATAAATAGAAGATGTTAACAATATTAATTATTTGGTCTCACAAATCACACAATACCAATGTTTGGTTAATGTTATGTACAATTTTCTATCAGGAAATGTTATATTGGGACGGATAATGATTTTGTCGATTGACACTATTCATTGCAGTAGCTGGGGGATACCTTGTAATTGACAAAAGAGGGAAAGTTTCAGCAGATGAGAAAGAAACCTCAAGGAATGACGGTAATGAAATACAATTCTCTATATAAAAATAGAGTTTTTTTAAGCGACGTGGTTAATCGGAGCTTCTGGTTGATTCTGGCCCCACCATTCTAAATTTCAGCCAATAGAATTTTAGGAGAATTTTTGGACCCACGAAATATTTTTTTGACCAATCACAATTTCCTAAAATTACTAAATGTTATTTAATAATCTAAGAAACAAATATATGCAAATAAAACATTACCAAAATAAAATGTTTCATCATGATTTCATCATAAATTAAATCAAAATTAAATCAATTATCAATCATATGATTTAAAAAATATTCATAAGAAAAAATAAAATAAAATAAAATAAAAAAACCAATGTCCATTTACAGTTTTTTATAATAAAATCCCCCTAATTACATCTCCAAACTATGGGTAAAAGAAAAATGCTTGCAGTTACATTTCTGTTGGTATTAAGTAACTAAACAAAATCATAAACATGAACCTGAATAAAAGAAAAAATAATTTACATCAACAATTAAAAAACAAATACCTGATTTGAGGGAGTCACGAGCGCATAGCGAAGGGTTTGTTAATCCTGTACAAATAAAAATAATACAAAACCATTAGGAGTGATTTACAAAGAAAAAAAAATCGTTATCATTAACAAAAAGAAAAAAAAAAAAAGGAATAAATTTTGAAAGATACCAAAATAAATATGGATATAAAAATAAAAGGAAGAAAATGATTTACAAAGAGAAAAAAAAAATCGTTATCATTAACAAAATAAAATTAAAAATAGGAATATAATTTTGAAAGATACAAAAATAAATATGGATATCAAAATAACAAGGAAGAAAATGATTTCCAAAGAAAAAAATGGTTATTATTAAAAAAAAATGGGAATATAATTTTGTAAATAAATATGGATACCAAAATGATAAGGAACAAAATATTGGAATATGATATTGAAATAAATGTGGATATCAAAATAGAATGATACGTAGATTATTTCCTAAAAAGAAGTTTTTTTTTTTTTTTGCGGAATTTTTTTGGTTCGGTTCCCTATTTAAGGCCCATGCGCATATGCGAAAATCACATATATTTTTTTTCCCTGGTGTTTTTTTGCATTCAATATGGAAACTCACGGTCATTGATTTATTGGTTTATTTGATTCCAGGAAACAAGTTTATTTTTATGATCGTAGATTCTAGGCAACATCACGGTAAGAAACTCAACACTTTTGAAATCACGATGAACCCATTGTTTTTTCTTGTGTTTTTTGCGCATTTAAAGTTTATTTTTTGGATCGTCAACTCCAGGTTGCTTCACGGTGAGAAAAACTCATCACTTTTGATCTACTATTCGTTGATATACTATTCGTAATATCGCAAATGGATCATGTATATGTATCAAACGGGATTTGAAGACCCTTTCGATTCCATACAGTGGGATCCAATTTACAAAATACATATTTAAAATGATCTAAAATAAGATAAGAATGTGATGCAGAACAGTGGGTCGAGTTCCTTAGACTTGGTGATGGATGGGGGCGCCAACATTGAGAGTGGAGTGCGCAAGAGGAAAAATACATGTATTAAATTTTGTTTCATCTGCATGCTTTGATATTTTCTGGGTTTATAAACATAATCGTTGTTTTTACCTTACGTATGATCCATGCAAAGAAGAAAATCCGTGGGTAGAACTAAAAACCGCCTATGGATATGGATCCAACAACTCATACTAGAGAGAAGAAACAAGAAAATATGTCGATTGCTCGAAAGTATAGATGCAGGTTGTTTGATTTTATATTATTGTTATTTTTAATGCCTACAGAAAGATTACAGTCGAAAGTGATACCAGGACAACCAAGTTGTGAACTTAAGGGGCTAGGGTGAATCGCCATATATAGGCGTAAAAGTATAATAGTGGGAAACAAACTGGAAAACAAATTCAAGTCCAGGTTATTTCCATCGATGATTATATACATAATTTATTTCCTCTGTTTAATTATATTTGTTGATGGCTATGAGTGAGTTGGCGACTAACTGTGAAGTTTATATTTGTTGTTTTGTACTCAAGGGGTGCTTAAGAGGAAAAGGACAGAGAGGAAAGTAATCTTGGATCCCAGTGGTTCCATATGGACTTTGTTGAACATTCTAAAGGTTAGTTAATATTCATTAGACTATACGGTTCTTTATTTTACCTATTTTGCATTGCAATTAATCTGGAATGTTTTTATATTTGTTGTTTTGTACTCAAGGGGTGCTTAAGAGGAAAAGGACATACAGTAGCCAAGGAGGATGATCCAAGTGAAAATAGACTTACTAACGGATAAGCTGGAATTCAAGGAAAGCAAGGTAAATAAGTGATTGTGTACGCGATGCATGTTTCAGTTGTCATTAGTATGCACTGGGGTGAACTATTAGTGGCTAAATTCGTGGTGTATGTGGAAATTTTAATTAGGACACGACTTTCACTTATGAAGCCACAATAATCGGTTTGGTTGACGATCGATTGTGGTATTATATGGCCTGCCAAGAGTGTAATAAGAAAGTCAAGTATAATAAAGACAATAATAAAGACAATCATCCTTGCTGCATAAATCCTTCATGCAAAAACTATAACACAGAATGGGTGGAAGCCGTTGCAAAGTGAGTAAAATAGTTTATTGTGTGGAATCAGTTATGTGGAGCGTATTTTTAACCGGAACAATTATGTAACTACAGGTACATGATTTATATATACTTCATTCATGTTTAATATTTTTATTTTCTTGAATGGTTTTGTAATATATTCTCTATATAAAAAGAACATTCAATATTCCATAAGCAATGAACAGACCCGTGCATCGCACGGGTGACAAACTAGTATCTTAAATTTTCATTTAAACAAGATCCATGCGCATCTTAGAAACCAGCCTGGTTTCTGCCGAGTCTTTTATCGAATCAAAGAGAGAGAGAGAGAGGTGACGAAGAAGACGAGGGAAGGAGGGAGGGAGAAGCAAAATAAAATGAGAGAGGAAGTTATAAGCTCAGGTGGTACCAACACTGTTGATGCTTGGCTCATAGCTAGGTCATCTTCACCTCCTACTACTCCAGCTGCTAGGTATTATCTCATTTCTTCTTCTCTAAACCCTAAATTTTAAGATCACATTAGGTTTCTATGGTATGAGAACACTGCATCTGTCGTGATTTCGACATGTGCTTGTATGTAATTTTGGTTGCTAAAGTTTTGTTTTTGAAGCTCAATTTCTACTGTTTAATTGGGAAAGAGAATAAAAAGAGTGTTTTTTTAGGTCAGTGGATGAATTTTGTTAGGAATTCAGTGAAATTTAGTGATGGAAAGGGACAGTGGACTGGGGCGATTTTTTGTTGTTGTTGAGGTCTTTAATGAACAATTTTGTTGGTACGGTTGATTAATTGTGCTATAGGTTGTTAATTGTGTACATGGAAGCATTGTGGAGACTCTTTATACTATTTTAGCTGAGGTTAGCTTGTTTCAGGAGAGTGAAAGTAGAGAGGCAGGAGAGTTTTTTTCAGTGAAGTTTGAATATTTGAGTTTGCCCCTAAGGGAAACTATAGAATCTTTTTGCTTTTATTGTTTACTTTTATGAGGAATTTCATTTGCTAAATGCACAAGTGTTTGCCCCTGAAGTACCAATTTTTTTTACCGGTGCTAGAACGTAGCCATCAAATTAGGCTTAAGAAAGTGCAGACTATATAGAATTCCTAATGCGTATGATAATCGGAAATTGCTGGGCGGCTAGAGACAAATTAGGAATATTTTGCTTTCTTGCTTAAAAAATCTTGGAAACAAACTGAACAAATTTTATCGGTTGCCTTAAGCTCACAATTTGTTTCTCACAATACTTTCATTAGATCTGGACATCTAGTTGTAGGATTTCCGAAGAGCATCATACATGAGATGCATTCTCCCAAATTAAACAATTTCAAGTGGTGGAAAATTGACATGTCTTGTCCACTTGATCTTTATCAGTTCAGCTGGAGCATCCTAACCTGCTGTACCCGCAAATGTTGGCAGTATAGACTGGTTTGGTCAAGGACAGGGTTTCAAAGCAGGCTCTCTATCTTGTGGTGGTTCACAACCATACAAGACTTCCTTGAGCACTAGTACTGGTGGTTCTGCTCTTGGATCATCTCAACCTTCATGCAGACCGTGGGAGCGGGGGGGGGATTTGCTTAAGCCACATTTAACCCTTCACACTGGTCTGGAAAGCCAAAGGTTTGAGCTACATATAGCAGTTTCGTGTACTCATTATATCTAAAATAGTATATCGTTTATTTCTTTGTTTCTTTCTTATACTGTAGAATGCTCATACTCATTTTTGGTAGTTATAATTTTGTTGAGTGTATCAAACTATGTGTACCTGTTGCGTATGTACAGTCTTTATTGGACCTATAAATACTTCCGTCAAAAGTAAGCAGGGAGGTATACATTTTGGCCTATGGGCAGTTGCAGTATGCTGCTCTTCTGTAGTAAATTTTCTTAGGCAAGAGCATTATTAACGGCTTATATCAGGACCTTTGGCGATGCCTTTTCTTGTAAAACATAGTGTAATGAGCATATCTTAGACATTCCTGGTCCTAAAGTTTGAGCTTTCTTTACCTGTTTTTCTTTGCTTAATGAAATCTACATTGGGCTTGTACTTACAGCTCATGGTGTTGCTTATTATACCCCTATGTCCTAGCTTTCTTCTTTTTAATCTTATACATGCATGTGGTTTACTTCTTGGGATGTTTTGTGAGCTACTGCTGCTATACTGCCGTTAGCAGGGTACATGCTTGCTTTCACCATTAAATTAAATCAACTTCGTACAAAACATACACTCATGCAGTCTCGATTGTTTTAAATGGTGATTTGAGGTTTAGATAGAGTGTATTAGTACGAGGATCTTCACAGCAAGGTGACTATGATGGGTCTGTTTAACGGTGTGTGATCCTATTTACTCGTTTACGGTTATACCAAGTCGCTCAGATGGTGTGTCAGTGCATTTGCACTAAATCTGTCTGGTCAAAAATCCTAGGCAGTCTTTTTGTACTCGTTTTAGGCCTAAGCGTGAGGTTGTACAAAATCACCATTGACTCCTTATTTATCGTGGTTTCTTTTGCAGGTTGCTAGTTCATTGACCTGTGCAGGAAGAGGTTGGGTAAATGAGGACGTTGATGAAATTGTGTGCGAGTCTTGTGGGGCAAAGCTGAGCTTTGTTTTGTCAGCATCTTGGACATCAGCTGAAGGTGAAGTGCCCTTGTTTTTAAATATGGTTTCAAGTGGGTAAGGTATAGAGCCAGAGAGTGTTTTTCTTTTTCCACTACATAGTGGTGTGTTACTATTTGGCGCTATCTACCTGATAGTGCCCGTCCACAAGAACCACTATTTTTTTTTTGTTTAATAAATCCACAAGAACCACTATTATTATCTCAAAAGTGAGATAGTGGTAACTGGCAAGTTGTGCTGTCTGTGGGCAAGTACCACTAAAATTTGTGGCCTTGATGGTGCTGATTAGTCATTTTAGGGCTTCTCTATAATGCAAAATTGGGATAGGTACCTTGAACCTATCCCTATTTAGCGTCAGGCTCACATTTTTTTTTGCTCAATCCTTGTATTTCGGCTTAAGCTCATCGAGAATCAGGTTTACTTGGTGGGCTCAGGAGGATCCCAGCTCAAGTTGAAATGTGACTTGCTTAACTGGTTTCACTATAATCCATCAAATAGATTGATGCCTTTACTAGATCATTGGACATCAATATTGTCTTAGGTGTCAGCGGATTGTATATATGTTGTTTTATAGTGTCGTTTCCTTAATTCTGGGTTTTCTTGAAAATGAGCTCTTAGACAAAAGATTTCTGGTGGAACTTGAAAACTTGGAAAATTTGCTATTGAAAAGGTTAAGTTGACATTCCCCTGGGCTCAAGCATTCTCATTTCTCGAGATACTCAAATTTCCAGATTTGATATTTGATATATCTTTTTTTTAATGTCTGAATCCTTTTTCTTGTTAGAGACACATTCACATCTATTTTCATTCTCGTCCGTAGTAATGTGATTGGTGTTTATAATTTTACTGACTTTGGTTCTTTTGATGAAGTTGATAGTGCTGGGGAAGCTTTCGCCAAGCAGCTCGATCTTGGACACAAGGTCTCGTGTCCTTGGAAAGGAAACAACTGTGCTGAAAGCTTGGTTCAGTTCCCTCCAACACCCCAATCAGCCTTGATTGGCGGTTACAAGGATCAATGTGATGGACTGTTACAGTTTCAGTCTCTTCCTGTTATATCTGGATCTGCTATTGAAGAGATGCGGATTTCTCGAAGCTCACAAGTGGACCGCTTTCTATCGTAGCCGCAACTTCTACGATAGAAACCCAATCCTCGCGAGAAGAGGTTCCTGCTGTCTATTCTCATGTGAGATGTTTTTGACTCTTAATTCTTTATGAATTATATTTCTCGGTAGTCTATGCTAACTAGTTAGCTTCTGCTGTCTATGCTCACTGGTTATATTTCTCTGTACTCCTGTTTGATAATATTTTCTCGGCAGTCTCAGAAGCTGATAAGCCTATGCGGATGGGAAACCAGATGGCTTCCTAATGTTCAAGACCTTGAAGAGCATTCTGCTCAGTTGGCTAGAAATGAATCTTCTTTTGTCCGCAGTAGAGACCGAGTAGGGCCCTCTCAGGATGCATGGTTTAGCAAGAATGCAACTTCTGCTTCTGCAAAGAAAGAAACTGGAAAGAAGAAAGCATCAGCTCTGGAGTCTAGATGTGAATCCCTGTTATCTATGTTGGATTGTAGCTTATGTGGTGCCACTGTCAAAATCTGGGACTTCCGTACTGTTCCCCGTCCTTCTCGTTTGGGTTCCAACAATATTGATACCCCTGAAATAAGCAAAAAGATGTCATTGGCACGTGGAGCAAGTGGAATCAGTGGATGGGTTGCTGACGGCTTGGAGAAAGAACAGATTGAGGTCCGTGATGAAGCGGCAACAAATGAGGTCAAATCGCCATCAAATGCAGGTGTTGATTTGAATATTTCCATGGCTGGGGTTTTACCAACTTCTTCTCAGTCAGCAGTTGTTCCTGTAACAGAACACAATCAAGATGGTGCAGCTATAGGAAGGGATCTAAGAATAGGGCAACCTTCAGGTAGTGAGGTTGGAGATCGAGCAACATCCTATGAATCATGTGGCCCCAGTACTCGAAAACGGAGTTTAGAGGGAGGCGGTAGCACAGTTGGTAGACCACCACATTTAAGAACGCAGCAGGTTGATAGCGTAGAAGGAAATGTGATAGACCGTGATGGTGACGAAGTAAATGATGGCAGGCAATACTTAGCTGGGCCGTCTAAACATGTGCGTGACTTCGATTTTGATACATACCATTCGCCATACAGAAGAGATTCATCCGGTGCTGGTCCTAGCCATTTAATAGGTTTCGGTGTAGAAATGGATGTGAACAGAAGTGAACGGTTCAACCAAAGGCATGATCAAGTTGTTGGCATCTCATCGGCTAGAGATTCAGAACGTGCATCTTCTGTAATTGCAATGGATACAATTGGTCTTGGCACAGACGAAGATTCTATGGAAAGTGTGGAGAATTATCCTGGTGATGTTGACAATGCTCACTTTTCTTCTCCAGCTATGTATAAGAACCTAGACATGAATGATGCTTCAGAGCTCAACTACAGTAATCAGGCACAACAAAGCACTTGTGTCCAACCGGCTGCTGAAAGAATTGCCCAAGAAATAGGTGTCAGCAGCATTAATGACAGCGAGGAAACAGCAACTGTTCATGCACGTGACCGGTTTAGCTTTGGACTTAGTGTAGGAAGTGTTGGTATGGGTGGTAGTCATGAGGCTGAAATTCACGGGACCGATGCTTCTGTTCACAGAGGAGAGAGTGTTGTTGGTGACCGCTGAACCTGTAGCTGAAGTCGCTGAGAATCAAGGGCAAACAGGTGAATATACTCCGGATCCTGGGTTAATGGACGAGTTTATTCCTGATCTGATGGATAGAGAGGATCCTCATGGTGATAGTCAAGATGTGATATCTCGATCAATTGGAAGGGAAGATAGTGGGTCTAAAATTGATGGTTCAGCCAAGGCTGATTCTGTTGAAAGTGGTCAGAAAATAAGTCAAAGCCACAGATTGATTCATGGTAACAGTGCCCATCATTCCCTTTCTTGTGATGCTGCAGTATAATCTGCTTATGAAGCTTCCAAGGGAGAGGTGACTCAGGCCGGCAAAGCCTCCCTTACCGATGGTTGTGCATTCACTGAATATATGGGTGCAGATGGAATAGGTAAGTCATGTTCACCTCATTTTTTTCTTTATGAGGCTGATATTTTTGTGATCCAATCAATGTTCATGCTGATTACCTATGTTTATTTTTAAACCTTTAACTAACTTAAATACGCTAGCATGAAGTTTATATGCAAAAGTCGTATTACATATAGCTAACAAACACTTCACTTATTATAAAGTGAAGTGATAAAAATCAATATTGGTGAACTTAAATATCATCAAAGAAAATAAGTGAGTTTTTTTCACTAGAGAAGCAAGTGTTATAGGCACCCATCTTAGTATGTTTCTACACTAAGTGCTTGCAGTTTCTACTTCTAGCTTGTGATAAGTACAACGTAGACGAACCTCGAATATCGTTTTGTTTAGTAACACTTAATCATTTTGCAACTTTCCTATTGTTAAAGGTCCTGGTTATCTCAACCAGCGAGTTGTTTCAGCCAGTTTTTATTTTCTAATATAAGTATACCTTGTGCATAACTACATGTGTTATCAAATATATATTTCTGGTGCTCTTTGTGTTAAAAGCTAGCCAAATTGATCTGTCCTTGAAATAATAACCAACCTATGTCTCGCTTCTGTTTAGTAAAGCCAACTTGGTCTGTCTCTAAATATTTTATGTTGAAATCATTTTTTCCAAGTCTACTTCTATACATTTTCTTAAAATTACTTAATAACACTTCGTAAAACTTTCAGGGCCACCAAATGGGGAAAGCAATTATGAAGAAGCCATATCATTTGATCCCATTAAGTATCACAATCGTTGCTGTCCGTGGGTGAACGAAAACGTTGCTGCAGCTGGCAGCAGTACTAGTGGCATTTCGAGTTCCAGTTTTGGTACTTCAGGTCTGTGCGGGTGGCAGCTGACGTTGGATGCGCTGGATGCCTTCCAGTCATTAGGTCGTATTCCCAATCAAACACCACCGTCTGAGTCTGTAGCATCTCAGTATAAGGTT
The DNA here is from genome assembly GCA_023531295.1 of Papaver armeniacum. Taxonomy (NCBI): domain Eukaryota; kingdom Viridiplantae; phylum Streptophyta; class Magnoliopsida; order Ranunculales; family Papaveraceae; genus Papaver; species Papaver armeniacum. Next base: position 23,351 of record JAJJWW010009499.1, read on the forward strand.
TGAAATTACAAATATCCTCTTCGAGAAATTGCTATTAGTTTGTAGAAGTGTTGTGCACATGCTACTTTAGGTGGACCATATGCTTAGCTAGGCTTTCTGGAATAGTAGTTGCTAAATTAATTTTGTCTACATTGGTCCAACATATACTAGAGGCTGGCTTTAAATCACAGTCCAGCAGTCAAAGGTTTATATTACCCACTCCAGATTCTAATTGCTGAGAGTGCTGACTACGAGATACTCAGATGAATGTATGACAAAATTGGTATCACACATTTACTGAGTCATCCTTGCCCTTTTTGTCAAATGTCGAATTTGTGGAGTTAGAAACTTTTTTTTTTTGTGTCTCATCATCTGTTTGGTATAAAATCATGTGGTGTAAATATCCCCGAAGCATCTAAAAAGTTCATCAGTAATTGTGATCTATCTTTTGCTGGTTTACGATGCATGTTTTATGCAACTTTTTGCGTAAGTGCGAAACAAGACATATCATAAATGTGTGAATACTTGAGAGGGCCATAGCTGCGTTAATAAAAGACATACTTCATCTTTGATCTCTATCGTTATTTTATTTGTTGAACCTTAATCTATATGTGGATAACTGCGTCTCCGAAGAAAATTCTTTGGCTGTGAGTTCGAGGGATGTAGTTTTTCCAACTGGGACCCTTAGATTTGTGTAAGTGTGGTTGATCTGGTTTCCCTTCCTTACTTCATAGTACACTATGTAGTCAAGTCTCTTGACATTGAGTAGTTCTTGGGTGAAGACAACTATTTGGCATTTGTTTCTCAGGTCATTTAGTGTAACATAAAGTTGTCACTTCAAGACATCAATGACGCACCACGAGCAAGCTCTTTTTTTTTTTTTTTTTTTTTTTTTTTCTAAACAAGTAATTTGTTTTACTGTTGTTGAGAAACCTTAAATTTACTGGGCCATGGTAACTTATTTCTGAAGCTGTTATTTTTTTTTTTTACTTTTTTTTTCTTCTTGTTGTTGCCAAATTTGCTATCTGGTGATCCTATCTAGTTATGATTTATGATTTCAACCATCTCCGGGTCAACTTCGATTCTCTCTTTATTGTTTCTATCTAGTTATGAGTTTAGCACTGACTTGAGATTCTTCATTCAGGATGACCACATTCATCTGCCTTTAGACTGCGGATTCAATGTAACTTAGGTTTCACATATAGAAACACGTTTTCTCCAGAATTCGGTTTTTTGGCTCACTTGGATTTGATGAATCATCCGGCAACAACAAACCTGATTCCACAGATAGGTTAATGCACTCAAATGCACTTATAGTATTAAATTAGTTGGTACAATATGTTTTCATCAGATAGAAGGGAAATCTTTTATTGAGGCACTTTGTTTCAGTTTCACAAGTTTTTTCTTTTTTCCTTTCGTGAAGTTAGTATTCTTACTAATGCTGACTTCATCGTATGTAGTCTTAATCTTATAGTGCCAATACAATGATTCATACTGATGATACTGGAGCTCCACTGAGTGTAAGTAATGGTCAAGTTTTTACTTTGGTTTGACGAGCAATAACCATACAATGAATCATGAAATCAATATTAAATAATGTTCAAGTCAGAAGTAACATGCACTTACCCTTTACCCTTAATTTTGAGACCTGCATAATATTTTGACATTTGGCTTTAAGAATACATGTTCTCACCTTCGTGTTCCTTCACCGAAATCAAGTTCTATCACCTACCATATCTTCTTATCAACTTTTTCGAATATCTTCCTGACACATGGTGAAAATTGATATTTACTCATCATGCAATTACTATTCTACAGGAGCAGTCAGATAACACAGCAAAAGAGGAGCTGTAGCCGTGATCAACATTGTTATTGCTAGTCTGGGTCCAAATTCTACTGAAGATGAATCAAGGCAGGCTCTGTTCCCTTAAGTTGCACTAAAGAAGTGTATATTTTCTTCACTGGCACTTATCCTATTTGTTTCACTATTTTACTTGTCCTTCTCTTCAAAACCCAATTCAGTTGGCGACTATGAGCACAATCTACTCTTTGTCTTCCCAGGATTGAGTACCTGCTTTGCTTCAAAGGTAAGTTGTATGTGCTGAAAATTGGGTCAGAGAGGTCGAAGTTAAAAAAAACTATGGCATAATGCTGTCATTGATAAAGAAACCCAGTATATTAGAATGTTCAAGATAGAGGATGCCAATTTCACACTAATAGGAGTTGATTCGACATTGGCACAATACATTGGGTTGAATCTGGTAATGAAATCTTCAAAGTTCATTCTAATTGCAGCATATGAGGTTTCAGAAAGTCGCTTCGATGTACATCAATGACTTGGGTTTTGTTGAAGACTGTGCATGATCAAGTTCTATTTTTGTGCATAAACATGGGCATTTAGACTCTAGAAAGTGATTCTATTTCCACAGCATGTTGCTCATTGGCCGACATGGGTCTTGAAAGGGGTTGTTCGTTTTATACACTACCAGAAGATCAGACCTTGTATCGTGCCATGTTTGAAGCTTCCAACTCCATGGTTTCTACCCAGTTGGATAATGATGCCTACAACAGAAAACAGGTAAATACAGCATTATTGCAGCCAGCCACAACTACATTGAGCTTACCATGTTCTAAATTTGTTAACTTATATCCACTTTGACTAAATGTTTCAGTGATGAGGATCCTGGTATCTCACAAAATGGCGACTGCTTAAGGAAGTGGACTGCAAGGATTCCAGGACTGAAAATATTACTCCCTCTGTTTTTCACTTTCACTTTTTCAATTTGGCCTAACAAATAGGCCAAATTGAAAAAGTGAAAGTAAAAATATTATTCACCACTGGTTTATTTGGGATTATTATTAAAAATACTCCTTACAGCAAGAAGAAGTAGTAGTGTTCTGTTTGGCGGGAGTTACAACATCCTCATGAATGATAGCATCCTTTCATTGGGTATATATGTTGATATCAACTTCTTTTTATTTTTTTGAACTCTTTTAGCAGCTAAACATAAAACCTTATTGAGACCTTTTTCTGGTAGATTGAAATTTATTTTTCGGATGAATTTAAGAATCATGAATATACCAGAGTCAATAACTTGTATTTATGTTCTCTACATTCTTTGGTTACCAATAATTATCTTGTAAATTGAGTTTGAATAAAATTTCCGCTTCTTTCACAGGAAATTACATGTAATGTTTCCTTTGCTTTCTGTCACGCCAAGACAATTCACAAGGCCAGAATAATATACATAGTGATGATTGTTACGTTGGTGACTTGTGGCCCTTGGCTTGTGTGCTAACTCTTTTCCTGGTATTGTTAAGGGGGAAAAATACGATTTAGTCCAAAATCCCATCCAAATATACTAATTAGTCCTGACCCTACAAATTAGTCATTTTTCAATGAAAGTACATAAATAACCCCGGATTTCTGATTTAATTAAAATATTTAAGGTTTAGTTCAAAATGACTAAGGTGATGTCAGCAATTTTAAATAATATAATTTTTTTATTTTTAAAACAATTTATCTTTCGAACCGTTTGTCCAAAATTCGCAAACTTTATATATTTGGAAAGCTTTTTCTGAGAGCTACAAAAAGAGTACCCATATGACTATATAATTCTCATTTTTTAAAAAACTTAGTTTACATTGGTGTACAAACTTAGTCTACAAACGTGTACAAACATGTACAAACATGTACACATCTACAAAAATTCATCGGTGTCTTCCAATGGTATTCCACCGGATGGAATAGACTGATGGTTGTTTAGTGACATTGTGAGTGCTTGCTCTAGCAATGCAGTGCCATCATCCTGTTACCATATTCAGAAAAAAAAAATGTTAGATACATATCGACATACTGTCATAGTAAATTAAGCAGAAAATCTGCAGGCAACAGTTGTGCACATTTCCAAGGAACAAAAATAACCTAGAGGAACCTGTATGTTCTACATCAAGAATTTTGTGACAAGAAAAAAAAGATTGTCTAAAACAATATGAATATAAGCAGTGGCTGCTAGAGAGTGCATGGAGAAAATGAAGTTAAATCAGTACCGAGATATAACAAGACGACTTGCAAGAAATACTTTTTTTAAACTAATAAAGTACTAGTACGAAAGCATATGGAGATTAAAAGGGTGCAAGAGCGAAAATTACCTCGAAATTTAACACAATTGAAAGAATTCGTGGTGTCTCCTAAAATTTTGAAGAAGCTAAACTCTAAGCTACTCTAACAAGACATGGTAGTTCCAACTATAATCACGAAGATGTGGACCTCATGGATATAATATCCTCATTTTTGAATATCATGTAATTCACATTCACAGTAAGGATATATAATATCCTCATTTTTGAATATCCGTAATACAACCTCTGATCGGACAAAAACATAGTACATGTAAAAAGAACAAGCACATATAGACAGAGAGAAACACATACAACATGTGTACAATTATGTACACATTAAGAACCAACATGTGTACAATTATGTACACCTTAGTTATTCACATGTGCACTAGTTTGTACACCCTAGTTTCATGGGAGCTTATACTCATTAACAACTAACAAAGACAATATCCATAGCCAGAAGGACAAATTTAACAAATCCACAAATAGTGATCTATATAAAATCTCATCTTCCACCCGAGGTGATAAATAAACGATAATATGATTTAACCGAAATTTGCGACTGCATGGAGACATTGTAAAAATGGAAAGTTCACAGACACCACAACCATGACAACTTCATTGAGAGCTAGTTAAATCCAATATTCGTAATAACAAAAAGTGGGTTTTTCATTGATGTCAACCTCATGCACTTGGTATCTGTGCTCAAACACACTTAAAATGCAAAAACATATGTGGTTCTTTAACTTGCATGGCCTAGTCAAACAAGAATGCTACAGTTTCGCTAACAACTAGGTAATTTACATGAACACCAATTGTATAGCTCCAAACAAATACAATAAGATGAAAAACAGGATATATATACCTCGGTTCTTTTTCCATGCATTATATTAGTGGCAACAACATCCATTGTATTTGCTAGCTCAGCTCCGGTACCATGCCTTTGCCATACTAAAGACGATCATAGAGTCTGCATCTTCAGCTATTGTCAACTATATACACATTAAAATCAACAAGTGTACACTAAAATCAATAAGGAGATCGATTAATATCTTTCAAACCTAGAAGTTTCAAAAATTCAGCACGTGGTTCAACTATATACACATTAGAATCAACATGTGTACATATATGTACATGTTAACAATAGCAGGTGTACATTTATGTACACATTAATAATAGCAGGTGTACATTGGTGATCTCCAAAATTCTATTACCTAAAGATCATTTCTTTCCAAAAAAAAAAAAAAAATCCCTGGAAAAAATTTATAATTCATTTTGCTGTCTTAGCAGTTCTAAATTTTCGATTACGATGCTATCACTGGACACCCTCACAATCATCTCAGCGTCCCTATGTAAAAGTTCCTTGCTCCATCCCGCCATGGCCCGCTCATTCTCTAAGGTTGGAGGGGTCCGTCCTGCATGGAGATTCGTATCGAAGCACTAGTATATTATGGAAGGACCGATCTAGAAATGAGACAAACCTAAAACCATATGCTATCTCAAAAGGCACATGCCAACAACTTTTTAATTTTCTTGGAGTTTCGCCTTAAAAAAGAAAAAAAAAAAACAACATGTGCACATTAACGTTCAATAGGTGTACAACTATGTGCATTAAGAATCTAGACGTGTACAATTATGTACACATTAAGACTCAACATGTGTACAGTTATGTACACACTAAGAATTTAATAACAAAAGGCCACTGGTGAAATACGGGGATAAACTATGATAAACTACTCAGATAACTAAGAAATTGCAGACAACTTCGATAAAAAAATCTAAAAAATCCAATATCCATAGCATCACTGATTCATCCAAGAAATGTAAAAATATTGTTCACTAAAATTTGATTAAGAATCCTAGAGTGGGCTATTATGCACGTATATAATTTCTATCACATGTGTACAACAATATACACTTATATATCATAGGTGTACCAATACGTACACATCTAATTTAAACATGGATGCAGGACAACAAGATCTTTCCATTTAATAATTAACAACTTTACTAGTAGCGTAAGGGGTACAACTGGGACAATTATGTACACATTATGAATCAACAGGTGTCTAACGATGTGCACATTAATAAAAAAAAACAAGTGTACAATTATGTGCACAATAAGGATCAATGTATCCACAGGTATACAAGAATGTATACATTAACGATTAACATGTGTACAACTATGTGCACATCAAAAATCAAAATGTGTACGATTATGTACACATTAAGAATTAACATATGTACAATTATGTACACATTAAGAATTCAAATAACAAAAGGTGCCCAAACTAGTAAGGCAAGTGTTTAAATTATTACATAGTATTCAAGGGTCACCACTTTTAAAAAACAGTTTTGAATGTAAACTAGGTTTCCAAGGTCAGATCATTTAAGGTAAGAGCAATATTCAATCCTTTTCTTTTGAAGATGTGGACAAGGTCCAGTCAGTGAGATAAATAAAATGGAATTCTAAAGGAAGCTTATAAAAAAAAAGTTTCTAGATTCTAAAAGGTTATACTATTATAAAAAGAGTTATACAACAACACAACACGTGGGATGATCTTGACACGGATGGTGCAACTTCAAAAGAGAAGCATGATTTCAAACATATTCAGCAAATGCAACAAGATGGATAAGGCATCCCAGAAAATCTGCATCTGCATCTATATAATAAAAGAAATCACATTACCTGACATCATAGTCTTGATTCATTTTATTCTGAAGTTCTTCACCCTGTTCCAAGTGCAAACAAATTTAGAACAAAATGAAATGTTTATCGCCAAAGAAGATAAAGACAAATAACTTCTTGTTTTTCACAATATCGTTATCATCCTCAGGCAGCAGTGGAGGTTTAAAGAAATTGAAGAAACTTTTAAGGAATTGGACATCAGTCGTCCAACCATTTCGACTCTTCCGCTTCTTCCTCACCTCTTTCCAAGTCCCAAATTTTCATTCAACTACGGTCCTACATAGGCAATGACTGAGTAAGAAAGAACTAAGCAATGATCGAGTAAGAAAGAAATAAGCAATGAGCGAGGTAACGTTGATTGTAAAAAGGTATTGTGTGAAGCTTACCCTTCGATATTTTCCAAGATTAATTCATCATCATCGAGCACATGATAAGTTTTGCCGGGATCGCACAGGCGTAATTACCAAAAATAGGATCGAAATAGGGATTGTCATCAAAATAAAAATTGATCTTGAACCCCTTAGGTATATCAATCCTGGATCACTTTATATCTTTCAGATGCTCGAGGGGACCTTCATCAGAGTTCATGATCTACATTTCAGAAAAATCAAATTAAACCAGCAGTTCTGGCATTTCAATCCAACAACAGTATGGGTGGCTAATCATAACACTTGCCTCCTTTACTAGTACTTCATTTCTCTTCATCGCAATGAGCCAAAACTTGGGAACGCCCTTCTACTGCAAGTATGTATACAAGATAACGTTAATTCAAGCACTGCTCTGAAATTTATAACTCAAAACAAAGATTTATTGTGTATTGTACCTTTGGCGTCTTTATCTGCTTCTTTGTCATCCTTAACCACATTTGTAACTCCATTCACACAATATCAAATCTCTGCAACCAATTCAACAAACACCACATTTAGAGTTCTTTAAAAAATGGCGAAACAAAAATATTATGAAGGGAAGAGTCTAATAAGAATCCCACTGAGAGTTACCCTATTGTAAAATGGTTCATACTTCTCCCGGACCTTGGCTTCAAGTTCTGCTCTCTCCTAAAAAAAATGGCTTTTATCTTATCATGTTGAATCTGCACTCACGGAACCAAAATGTCAAAAAATCATTGTTGATAGAATCAAAGATCTGCACAAATAACACACTGTATACACATGGGTGGGTGTAGCAAAATCACAGAATCAATGTTTATCGTGTGCTGCTTAAGAACACCGCGGACACTGGTGAGGCGTGAATCACACAAATAACTACAAGAAAAACAGCATCCCTAAAATCGTTACTAAGATCTTTGAAAAGTGGTTTTCCTGCTTCAAGCATCTATAAAACTTAGAGAGAAGAAATTGAACGGAAATGACATAAACATCTGAGTAACAACAAATTAAGGCATAATTATTTGAACAAACAGGCGAAAATGAAGATTACTACTACCTGTTGAGCCAATCGCTTAAATTTTTCAAGAATTTCGTTGATAGGCTTTTCCATCTCTTAAGATCCTGTTACAAAAGTTTCAGCTTCTTCCATTGCCAAACCGTCTTCATTTTTCCTCCTCTTCTACCATCTAGTCCCTAAAATTAAGATCTAGAATAAGAAAATCCAACTAAGATTCAGTATTTCAAAATTGTTTAAACACTTCAAATAATAAATTTGAATCATCAATCGGGATGAACAACTAAACCTAAACACTCGTCTCCGTTTCAGATATCGATCATCTAGAATAGAAAAATCTAACTAAGACTTCGTATGGAAAATATTATTTTAAAGCTTCGAATAATCGAGCTGAAATGAAATCAACAGCTAAACCCTAAATTTATTTTCGTCTAGATGCGAGCTTTGCCGAACGGGTGGAGAAATGAGTCGACAAAAACTAGGAGACGGTTTTTTACACGAAGGATATTTTCGACATTCAAAATATCGATTTGACCTGAATCGTTAGGAAAAGGATTAACCCGTTCTAAATTTGATAAATTTGGACCTCCTAGTACTAGGCTTGAGAGGATAGGACTAGAGTGTCAAAAGCCCAACAACTTTGGGATTAAACGTTAATTTCTACTTGTTAAGGATGGCATATGTCTGCATGAGGGTTCGACAAGGAAAACTATACATGGCTTCTTAAGGATTTCCCTGTGGTGATAGGTAACAATCATCACCACAAGAGAAAAGCCGTAAACACAAGAGACAATAACTTCTCGGTTATTTTGTTGCTCAATGGAGTATCTTTGCTGGGTATTGCGAAGCAAACAGATAGAATCATAACAGTTGGGTTTTTTAGATGATTTCATTTCATAATTAATATTAGGGTAAAAAGTCGCAGTTAGCGGTGTGTTGTGTAAAATGATTTCATTTCATAATTAAAAGTTTGAGAGTTTTTTTTTTTTTTTTTTTTTAGCTGCTTCCATTCTTACATAGATACCACTCTTATTAGTCCTAAACAGTGGTTTTATACATAAGATCCTGACTTGTGCAATCATTTCCCTTTGCAAAGCTAGAAGTCATGACAGCACATGAAACCTTGGGTAAGCCTTGACGGATATCCAGATTAATGAGAAAATTCAATAATCGAACTTAAGGGAAAATCTAAAAGGTGCACTGTCTCCTCGTTTAATATTGCCGAATTTTGTATGCCAATTTCATATCTTTAGAACGAATTATACACGTACATATGCCGTTCCAAACTATCCCCGGATTTAGAGTTGATTGGATTTTTGACCGATTTCGAACTATCTGAATCCGTATATAATATTCGTATGTTTACTGTTCCGAACTTGACTCTGTATCCCAAACTGCTATCTTGGCTTTAAAGTCTATACTTATTCATTCCTAAATTAAGTCATAGGCTGTAAGAGGCCCCACCCAACTACATGGCCTTAGGAAAAAAACATCTGAAAACAATTTCTTTCCTATTTCAAACACAAAAACCTACCACCTCCAAAACTTCATGATACCAGTTGGATATGGCAGAGCATAACACATGAATTAGAAAAAGTTCATAAATTTGGTGAATCGCAAGTTGGTTCGGGTAATAGCATTAACATTTGAACTCATAACTCGATACCAAGTTAGTCGATAGCTTTGTATCAGTGTGATGATTTAAACACCAATGACTACTATCAATGTGTTTCGCATGACTAATTATTCTTGGCGCTCACGAGAACAATGTTGGTAAGGGAGAAATGCTACGCACGACAAATAATTCTTATCTTCACCGACCTGAGATTAGAGAATTCAGTTATAAATAGGTCCTTTATATCTCCAAGCTCAGACACAACTTTCTCATAACCTCTCAGAGCAATAACTTGTTCCCTTATCTCTTTCTTCGTCTGCTTCTCTCCCTAAGACCAGCCCTAACCTCTGTTGTGACTGAAGAAGTCTTTGAACGACCACTGAGCGTGATTTAGGAGAAGACTGTTCGTGCTCAACCTTCTGTAACTCACTTTAAGAAAACCCTAGAATCCTACTTCAGCCTCTCCCCGATTTTAGACAACTACATTTTGCGACCACAACGGGAGGTTGTTCACTCGGTTACAGATCTCAATCATGGTCACTATTACGAAGGAAACCGATTCCACCAATCCAGACACAAAAATGTTTTATTCTGTAAATCCATTACAAACTTAGTCGAGAGATTTATCCCTACCAGCACTTTCTCTCTCTTTCGAGTTTGACCTTAGTAAATAGGTTAGTGCGTACCAGATCACCTGAATCTGTTCCTGCATAATAAACACCCCAGTAACTTATTTTCATGAAAATATACTGCTAATCCTTGAAAACGTTGTGCAAGGACCACGCAGAACTCCCCGAGACTCAACAGAATCTTCCAAAATATCATGTTGAAATCCAGTCTTACCTGAAAACGCCTTTAGAGTTACCAGTAAGGATACATACAAAAAATCTAGATCGAGTACACATTTCCTAAAGAAGGAGTACTAAAATTGTTGAGAATAGCACGGAAGGGATACTACCTATCTGCAATCGACCTCACCAGAGAAGATAAAGCTCATTACGAATGTGACAGAGCAAAAGAGCAACCATCCGACCGATCTTATCATTCTCAAGGACCTCAAGGACTAGATGACGCTCTAAACTGGGAGATTTTGACGAATATTTGCTTCGAAATTCGTTTAGGTCAAGGGCCCTCAACCTGATCACAGGGGACTCAGGAAGTTTACTTCACTTCATTATTTTACTCATAACTTTTCCATTGGATTCATATTTTCATTTTCTACATGATAAAGTTAGCTACCAAATACTTGGAAAGGCTCCAGAAAAATTCATGACCTAATTAAAATGTTGCAGAGCCGCCTACTTTCACGGACCACCATATCCGGCCAAGAATAACTTGTCGCTCTTCCTACTACTAGAGGATCATAATCAGAACATAACAAAGTATAACACGAGACTAGTTTCCAAGACGACACTCATACATATCTTATACTTATCCGAAGATTCAAAACTGCTGGTCGATATGCTATATTAACATTTGTTTTATCAGAAAGAGGATGAACTAGCCCTAGCAATTATAACCGAGTCTCTTCGAACCTCTAGCTTAACTTCACCAACGACTATCCAGCTTCATTTGACGATGGGATCTTAGTTCACCTAAGATAGAGAAGGGGAATATCTTCGTACCCGAACCTATCAAGGGAAAATAAATCTGTAATGATACTTATGAGGCCAACAATTCAGATAAAACTCCACTGCTCGGCATACAACCACAATTAGCTACTGATAGAAGTAAACAAGGGAAGAATCCAAGACCATTGTTCCAGGCCACCCGCTACTCATCCAAGCGCATATTAACAGTTCCCTTAATCAAAGCCTCTTTTATTGAAAGCTCCGGCTCAACAAGATGCCCCATGTTTCAGTTAGACGTGATGACTGAAGGACAAGATACATCCCCAGGTCCAAAAGGTGAAAACTAATTTCAAGTTCGGTTGACCATATCCCCGAGAAGAATAGATCCAAAGACATAGAATTTGCAATGTAAATTCACATAAGTCCCTGTAAAGACACCTAGAAGAGAAAAAATAACGACTTTGTATCATCGGTGAAGACTGATCAATCTCGAAAAATACAAAGGTCTTAACCTGATGATCAAACATCCAGTAAATGAGAATCCATATTCATACAACAAACTGAGGGGTGACAAGAACTGTGCATCATACATCTTTGTGACTAACATGAGGCGGCCTAAACATCCATCTCCTAAATTACAAACTCTTACACCATTGACCCGAGAGAGATTAGGGTGCACAAACAAATTGGTAGAACTCAGAACGCTTCAAGTTAGAGACTTCTCACTAGAGGTGTATGAACGAGAATTAGATATCATGTCCGAGCCTCAAATCCCATGGTCAAGCCTCAAACACAATTCATAATTGACATCTTTTATGACAACGCACTTCAACCCTTGCGACCAGATCAATACGTGCAAGATGTTATCCCCTGGGGACTGGAAATCAATCCCACGATAGAGAGGCAAGAATACTTCCACAAGAAGAAGATGTGAAGATTCAAAATAAGGTTTCGGCGCATCAGAAAAGAATTCACCCAACACGCCAAATCTCGGGTTTCTATCATGATCAAGCAAGCTAGGCTTTACTAAGCCCCATCTAAGGTTTTCATATGTGACAACATGTATCAGGCTTACATCAAGGGAAATATGCGTTAGAATCTTCATCTCCTAAAGATTCACGCCGCATAATTTAAAAAATTATGAGGGTCCCCTCCCTTTAATAGATGTATACGGGAAAGGTTCAGAGAGAGAAAATATCAACCCTGAAGAAAATCATCTGACAGACCCCCCTAAAGAAAATGTCTTGCTTTATATTCAGCTGCTTCACTTTGGCCTCTGCATCTCGATCCACCTGCTTAGAATGTTATAGCTCTTCATATACCGTACACACTTACATATTAAGAACCTCTCTGAACTCAAATCACTCCGACAGGCCCTGAAAGAATTGATCTATTCTCACAACCACCTCATATTGAAGCGAAGATTCTCATGGTGGTCATAAAGTTTCCAAGATATATGAAGCAAGGTCATTCACCAAATCCTCCAACAAGTGTCTCATCTGAACACAAGGTCGGTACAGGGCCCATGAAGTCCACACTTGCATCATGATAACAACATGGGACTACCTTACACTCAAGCCCTTGTTAAATATAAGCTCAATCGTTTTGTCTTCAACATATGTCTTCTTAGAAGTGTCAGTGAGATTTACAAACAAAAAAAGATCAAACAAGGCTACACGAATAAAAGTACATAATTTAATATCAAGGTAGAAACAACACAAGACTAGGGTTTTCTCTATATAAGGACCAACCTTTCCGCCTAAAACCTTGTCCTCATACAATCTCTTAAAGTTTTGTCTCATCCAATTCCTTAAATCCTAACCTCATGCCTAAAGTACTATCCTTATCAATAAATTCATTTCACATCTAATGGGATACTCGCGAATATTTTTGGGTCCACACTTTCACAAAGTATTAAGGAAAAATACGTTTTCTTCACAACAAAAGGTACAAACGTAAAATCAAAGGATGGGGTATGTCTCTGACCTAGGGAAGCAAAAATTACGACCTATTTTAATTTAAGGAAAGGTAATTAAACAATAATACTCCAAGGGTCATGCTTGAGACATCGGTACATTCTAAGAGTTCAAAGAACACAAGGATTCCTCTTACAATTAGGATTGATATACACTACAACGTGAAGACGTGCTAACAGGTGATAATCCATAAGGAATTTTAGGATACTCTATTGAGAAACTATGTTCCCCTATGTCTACGATACAACATATCAAAAGGGAGCATCAAACGAACAAGCGACCTAAGAGATGTGATCCCAACAAAGTAAGTGCAATCTAAAAACTCCTGAAATTTTTAAATGGGATTTCTGAAGTCAAAAGTATACACGGATTTGATTGACCAAATAAACCCGGAATCGAATCAATCTCTTTGTATTAGAAATATTATGCTCTTATCTTTCAAATTTGGTGACGAGGACTCAAATCAGAGTCCGTATGAAGAGTTTAGAGCCGGTCTACGCAAGTCTCTCAAAATTGAAGTTTTCTGACGAACACTCAAACGAAAAGTCCTAATACAAACAGAACGTGTGAAAGAAGAATGGACCGACCTCCATACCTAGTGCACACAAAAAAGGGTTGGAAAATAGTTTTCTTTTAAAGCCTAGCTCAAAAGGGAATCCATCAAGCAAAAGAAAAAAAATTAGAGTCAAAGGAGGAAATTAAAGAATTTGGCTCAAATAAAGAAACCTCGGGTTTCCCTTCTTCCAAAACCTCTCTAAACCGTGTACAAGCCTCTCCTACATGCACGGATGCTCTCATAGGCCATTGGAGCGTCATTCATTCTCTCGGAATTTTTTAGGAGGTGCCAACGTTGAAGAGAGTTAGAGTTTTGACGAAAATAACCCTAATTTCAAGAATTTGACAAAGAAAGGGATTTCTCCAAAAAGAAAGGATCCAAGCCTCTCTCACTCACTTAGCAGTCCCTCATGAATGCCTCTAAAATATTTTATCATTTCACTCAGCCTTAGAGACGAGCTCATGAGGGATTTTGACCAAAGTACCCTTAGTTCAAAGTTTTGAGTATTTGCAAATAGGGATGCCCTAATGCAACCAGGAACTGACCAAGAGATCCTATAATTATACCCACGGCCTCATACATGTGAATATTAAGTTGTATAAGTGTTTAAAGAAGAACGGGCTTGCAACAGAATACAGAAAGGCAGAGAGAAAATACATGAAATTTATCTCAAATAGGGAAGTTCGAGCTCATGATCTCCAAAGGCGGGAATCAAATACATGCCTTTATCTCTAAATACGTGGCTATACCTAAGGAATCTCGCGTCCCCTATCATGCCGGAGAATAATCAAGCTCATATAGTTTTGACGAAAATACCTTAGTTTTAAAAGTATGAATTTTCTCTAAAAAAGAGGTGTCTGATTAGTACAAGGAATTAAGCAGCTCTCATCAAGAAGGTGCCGACCCCATAAGATAGATGTACACCTTCCAAGCCTCTCCAGAGTGTCTGAAGGATTCAGACACAAACAAAAGAGATACTAGGGTTTAGGTGCAATACAAGCATGAACTCAGAATTTATAGGTGATAAGGGCTCCCACCTCAAAAGGGAATGCCTGTCTTTTGGAATGGATCTTCACCAATATCATGGCCATCCAGGAAGCCACTCAAAAGTCTCTCTTCCCACATAGTCTCCTGTACAAACTTGGAAGCTCAAGGATGCACAAAGAGAGGAAAGTAGGTTTCGGGCCAAGTACCCTAATTAATAGTTCTGTTCGATCAAGATGGAAATTTTTTCTCATAAAGACTCCATTATCACGCCAGTAACGCCCAAAGGATTCCAAGTCCATAGTCGATTACAAGTTCAGAGTCAGAACAAGCGAATCTAAGCATTGATTATGGACTCTGCAAGTCTAAAAGGACGAGTAGAATTTAATTTCGCATCTGAACTATTCGTCACCATCTATATACTCATCATAGAACAATCAAGGTTCTACTCTGAGTACGAGACTTAATGTAGATGGTGAAATTTGGATAAGGGTAAAAGTGTCATTTCAAGACCATATGACAAAATCAACTCTCATGGGAGAGATTAAGCCCTTGGCCATGAAGGCACACATAGCCACAATTTCTAGTATACGCCCCGCGAGACACTGCTGGTCGTGATGCTGTGATTCCTAGCGCACATCATCGACGAGATACTGCTGGTCATGTAGGTTCTATAGAGCGTAAAACGTCCTCGACAGACTTATGAACCAGAACAACCACAACTCCAGTATGTCTTCGCAAGACACAGCTGGTTGTGATGCAATGATTCCTAGTATACATCCTCGACGAGATACTGGTGGTCATGTAGGATTTGTAGATGCGTAAAAATGTCCCTAGCCGACTTATGAACCATCGGGGACATACATGTCACATGTAAGCACGACTCACCTTATTTGAGATCAATGAATGATTCCTAGTAAATCATCGTGAAATACATTGGTCATGTCTACTCTAGCTAGGATCTGACTCGACTTACTGAGGCTTCTGAATAATTCCTTAGACATCCCCGCGAGATACGCTGGTTATTCTTCCTCTGAGACTTTTCGACAGACTCCTATAGAACATCCTTTCAAGATGCACAGGTCATATCGGCCCCACAATACAAACACAATTGACTCCTAACACATCTCTGCAAGGTGCGCTGGTAAAAGACAAATGAGACGAAGTTTCGCAGAGACATTATTAGGCATATAGGCCTTCCTTTCTCTTCCAATCAAGTCCCAGACTACATAGAGACTCAATATCGTCAGACAAGTCTCAGACGGCCTCAGTCGCGTCTGCTAAATCTCATATAGCCTCAGTCGCTTCATCCAAGCCTCGGATGGCCTTACACGAGCTGATCCAACTTATCTGAAGAGTCTTATACATGCGTAAGATTCAGGCAAAAGCCTCACCCATGACTCAAGCTTATTTCTTAGCGTCTTAAACACACTCACGGCTAGTAAGTTGGGTAGGAATCGACACATGTCTATCCAAAAACGTGGATAATATCCTTTGAGATCTGCATGCTCACCAAAGGGACCCACAAGCAATAATACGATCTCCACATGACATATGTGACCAGCCATGGAGATAGGGAGCTCAACCTTAGCTTCTGTCACACTCTACACACGATTTTTGAGGCATTCCATGTTTTTTCATGTGACTCACACTAGTCATTCTCACAAATTAGAGAATATCTCTCTATCTTTGCCAACCCGGCTAACGATAATGGTTCTCTCTCTCAACACATCATCACAAAGGATGACTCAGCTTCACACAAATGAGGGGATATCCATTAGGGTTTTGGTCTGGCGGTCTACAGTGAGATATAACCAGCCTATTTCTCACCGCAGAAGAGAGTAAATGAGGTGTAATAAAGAGATAAACTCAGGCTAGTTTATCTCTATCGATTCCTGAAGAGACGGGAAAAGTGCTCCACACGAAAAGTAATCCTTATCTTTACCAACCTGTAATTAGAGAATACAGATATAAATATGTCCTCTATTTCTCCAAACTGAGACACAACTTTCTCATAACCTCTCAGAGAAATAACTTGTTCTCTAATCTCTCTCTTCATTTGCTTCTCCCCTTAAGGACATTCCTAACCTACTGAAGCAGCCTTTGAACGGCCACTGTGCGTGGTTTCGGCGAAGACTGTTCGTCCTCAACCTCTAGTAACTCACTTTCGGAAACACTAAAATCCCACTTCAGCCTCTCACCAATTTTAGGTAACTACATTTTCATACAGCTAACTGTTGTCGTGTAGTGTCTACTACCAACCACTCCTTCGCTGAAAGAGTGTATGAAAGACTTCGGGGCGACGAAGTGTTGAAATACCCTTATGTAAGATCAAATTATCTCTCATATGTAGTCCCTCCTCAATTTTGAAGGAGTGACACTACCCGTAGAATTTGCTATGGAAAACTTTATTTTCCATTATTTGGCCTTTATTGCTAGTCTCTCAATGAGGAGAATGTACAAGTACACCAACACCCTACCAAGTTTGAAGTGGTTCGCAAGATGAGGGATTGTAATTATAGGCACGTTTGAAATATGTTTGATGTAGGTTTCATAATTTTAGAGGATCACAGGGTGGTGAATGAATGTAGATTTGGTAGTATTTATAAGTTACCTCGCTGAGTTAAAGTATAAATGTAATAGTTGTTGAAGATGTTGATAACATTATGCTAAAGTTTTTTTTCAGATAAGGATATTAAGGATTGGGGATCCTTCTTTGGAAAGCCTGCCTGATTAAACCCTAGTACAGATTATCGTACAACTATCATTGAATCTGACTATTTAGGTTTAACGAAGGCAATCCCGGGAAGAGCAACTGGATGTACCACGGAAAATACGATGCATTATAGAAGACTTTGTTTACCTTTTATTTTCTTTTGAAAACTGGTCAAATAGAGTTACCAATAAATGTGCTGACAAATTAGCTAAATATGCTCGCAACGAGAGCGTTTATAATAGTTAGAATTGAGATCCTTCAGTTTTCTTGTTGAACTCTATTGTGCATGATAGCGCTTAGCTCAATAAAATTTAACTTGTATCAGGAAAAAATTATGGCTTTGGAGTGTTTTTTGTTTTTCTTTTTCGTTTTATGTGGTCGTGTTTTTTTTTCTTTTTCGTTTTATATGGTCGTGAAACTCTTGATGCGCCCAGGAAACTCACCTACATTTGAAATATTTTTTTATTTTTTTATATATTTGAGCCCAATTTCTTGTCCTTTTTTTGTTTAGGAAAACCAAGTTTATTTGCGCCCAGATTACTTTTTTTCTTAAACCTTAGTCAAAAACAACAATCCCAAATCGTCTTCACCCGCATATCACCGTGTTCATCTTTTCACTCTACGAATCCAAAAACTCCTTCAACCAGAATCCAAATCATCTGAACTCTTTTCACTCTACGAATCCAAAAACTCCTCCAACCAGAATCCAAATCATCTCCTCTCCTCCATCGACCAGAATATGAAGAGAGCACCAGGTAAGTTCATCTTCTTCCTCTCTTCTTCTTCTTCTTCATCTTCATGTAAAATGTGGAATCAAAAAAAATAAATCTAACCTATTTTTTTCATCCTGATTTTTGATATTTGATAGAAAGGAAAACAAGGGTTGATAAGAAGGAAAGGTTTAGAAATCATGTAATTAGTATGTGGAATGTCAACCAGGAATGCTGTACATGTAAGAAAAGGTAATGCCAAGTGGAACATAAAGTGACGAGTTTGTGACAAAATCATTACTACATGTCGTCAGAAGGTCCTTCCACATGTAGAGGAACATATCAAAGGGTACAATATCTTGGTGACAATCCATTTTCCTAACATCGTGTTCATTTCAAGTAATTGTATTCCTTGGAATCCGATTCCTAGGGAATGCGTCCAATTCCTTGAACCGAACGGTGCAAATGAACTCTATGTAATTGGGAATTTTAATTCTTAGGAATCCAATTCCCTCCAAAATGATAGATTTTCATTGCATTGGTCCAATGATGCAATGGAATTGGATTCCGGGAGTAAAAACAAAGGTAATTGAATTACCTCAACCGAACATAATTTTTTTGGATTTGAATCAAATTCCTTGGAATCCAATTACAAGAATTGGATTACCCCATAATTGAATTCCTAGGATTCTAATTCTCCCAACCGAACGGGCTGTAAATGTACTAACATAAATTGTTGTTTTCTATTTTTACTTAAAATCCTATTGCCAGTTTATTTAGACAAAACCATCAAACAATTTAAAATATTAAATTAGTGGATGAACATGTTATTAGATAGACCAACAATATTAGTACCAAAAGGTTACTCTTCGGTTTTTATTTGTCCACAATTGGACATTCTACATAAATTAACCAACACTACATAGAAAAATTAAAATCCCCAAAATCAACTCCACTGAGATTAGTTTCTGCGATATCTATGTCTTTTTCAAGTACTAACAATGACAAGGGCTCTAATTATTATTATCATTATTAGTTTCCGTACTCTTGTTCTTCTTCTTGAATTTCTTGAATGAAAAAAAATAAAAACGTAATAATTCTTTCCAATATTACTTGAAAACAAGAGCGACAATTTCGATGAAAAGAAAATGCGAGGGACCATCCAAGAAATATGTTGCGTTTGAAAGAAGATAGTTAATTGTTAACAATCTTCTGTACAATCAATGAATGTATCATCTTCCTTTATCGAAGATGATTTGATCCCCAAATCATTTTCCTTTATTGAAATGACAAGAAAATTTGATTTTTCTTTTTCACTTCGTGTTGTTATTCTTTTTATTAATGAAATTTAAAATTTTTTTAAAAAAAATCTAGTGTTGTCGTCCTTGTTATAGTTAGTTGCATTATTGAAAATTATCTATTTTTTTTGTTATAAAAATATTTTTAGACAAGGTGTCACGAATTATGATTTTTGTTGAGCTACAAATTAACTAGTTAATTCATATTGCATATCACTCTTTCACATATTTTTAAGGTGATCTCTTTATATATATATATATATATATATATATATATATATATATATATAAAATGTGTTTTGAATAATAAATATTTCTTACCGAGTTTTTCACAATACTTTTTTATACTTATATAATTATTTTATATTTTGGTGACTTACATATTAGCGGGGAAAACTCATAATATAAAAAGGGAAATTTTGAATGCGTCCACCTTCCACAAACCACTTTTACTACCCACCCCATATTAGAAACCGTGAATTTTTCAAGAAATTTCCGAATGCACACAAATTGTTCAGTTAGTCTCATGACCACTTTTGATGAGATCAAAAGACTACCTTACCTCCTCAAAGATTGATCCTTATATTTCGTTGGCTTCTTCTTCTGGGGTTAAACATATATGGCTTTTGAAATAATGGAAGAAAGGTTTATGTCAGGTGAGAGATGAATGCTTCAATTGGGATGAAAGTTACCAATCACATTTGAAGTCATTCTATAATCGTGGGGTGAATTCTTGGTGATATTGAAGTTCTTACGGAGTTATCTGAGATGAAAAACTTGACTTTAAAACAACAAATCTTTTTCATTGTTGGTTATTTGGTTGTAAGTTTCCGAGACTAGCCTAATTTTTGTGGATATGAAAGTTTATTAATTTTTTAGTCAAAACCATAAATTAGTGTTGGAAACTTTGAAGCGTTACAAATAAATTTGTTGTTTAGAACCGATTGTCCTTGAAAATCACAAAATTGGGAATTAAATGACATAGTTAAAGCTGTTAACCCTCAAACATCGGATATATTGGATAAGGGTGGATATACTGAAATCACTAGGGATTATTGATGTTACAACTAGATTTATAGGGTCTTCTAAGAATATATAATGATGAGATTGAATATGCTAAAAAAGCTGTCATCTTTCTCTATAAAAAACTTTGTAGTGCCAAAACTTCTTCTTATTATCAAGAACAGTGAGATAATCTCACATTGGCTTTGACTTATATTTTTGATAAAAATGCATTAGGTTTTAGTTTGAGATCCGAATGCATTGATATGTGTTCCCCTTTGGTCTTTCAAAGTGGATAAAGTTATATCTTTTCTTATGGTGCTCGGAACAACAATAATAATTAAGAAAGAAGGTAAAAGTTATGAGCACATAGTCAATACGTATACAATTATTTATATTTTGCTCACTTACATATTTGTGGGTGGGTGGTTGGAAAAATTATTATAAAAATATTTTTTTTTAATACACCCACTATCCACAAAGCACATTTACTACCCACCCCATATTATAAATCGTGATTTTTTGAGAAATTTTCGCATGCAAACAAAATATTAAGTTAGTCTCCTGACCACTTTTCATGAGATCAAAAGAATACCTTACCTAACCCCACCCTACCCTTAAAAGATTGATCTTTCATTGGATTCTTCTTCTGCTTACATAAAAAAATCCTAAAAATAAATAAGTTATCTTTCGCCAATTAATGTAATTGGGAAAACATCTCACCTTGCCGTCCTTCAAGTTGAAACCAAGAAACTTTTTCCCCGTGATCTTAGTTAACATTCTCAATCTTCATTCGAATGTGATTCATATTACAACAATAACAAAACAATTGATTTAATCATCTTTTGCTCTTAACACACATTCCAAAGTAGTAAAATCTAGGGTACCAAAGTTATAACCATTAGTTCGACATACATCAAGATATTTAATCCGCTTACGCTCAACATCTTTAGCCAAGGCAAAGCCTGGTATAAAGGCTTGCACACCACCCCCAGCTAAAGTAGAAACCCAGTCACATCAAAATAAATATCACGACCTTCCTCCCATTTGAAAACCAACATATTAGCCGGCCTAGCATCACCACCATCATGCGAAAGAAACCCCAAAGATGCTTCAAGCATATAGAATCATCAAAACACAAAAATGAGACGAGTCCATTATTATCATTATTATTTGGTAGATTAGCTCCATTAAAATGATCAAGCATAGAGAATCATTCAATTACAAAAACAAAATGAGTCGATTAATAATGAATATATGGATAAGAAAAGTTTTCAAAGAAGGTTTGTTCACCTTAAGTGATTTTGATTACGAGGCATCAAGCCTAGTTTTTAAGGTTGATGGGAGACAAATTCTTAAGGCTAGTAGGACACAAACAAGCTTGTTCGTTCACTTATATTTTGCATCTAAAGATGAACAAAGATAACATTAGGCGAATCATTTTTTTTTAGTGTTTTATTTAAGGTTGAAAAACTTTCTTAAGAAGATTCTAAGAAGAATAGAGAAGTGGGTGCTAAGAGATTTTGATCATTGAGGTGGGTCATGTTATTGACTTAACTGGAGGACCAAAAATCCCATTTTAAATTTCAGGACGGGGTGGATTCTTACGTTTGATTTTGTAGATAGTGACGTAGTCAAAATTTCCTATATATACAAAAACGACAAAAAAAAAAAAAAAAAAAAAAACGAGGTTACATAGAGAACCCTGAATTGATTTCCTACATAATCATCTTAAGCTTAGGATTAGATTTGCTGAGGACATCAAATGAAACGAAAATGTAAAATTTATGAGTGATATGAAAATCTAAACAAACAACCTACATGACGTCATTTTACAAGCGGAAAATCCCCGGCATGAGTTGAACTCCAACCTCCTCATTTAATTAAGAATAGTTAACTCCTTTTAAACTATTTCATATTTTGAAGTTTTCCTTTGGTTTCGTTTTTCATAATTACTCAAAGTACTCGATGAGAGCTTATATTGTCGATTAACTTTTGGTAATTTCGACGACATACTTTTGATCAATATAATATTTAAAGAAGATGATCGATAACTAATGTTAAACTAGATTCATATGAAACAATGAAGGGGTTCCTCTAGGATAATAAATTCAAAACAAACATGCTAAGAGTTTAGAGTTTTGTTTTTGTCAGCTGAAGATACACATCAAAGTAGTGGTTTTCTCGATTTCTGAAACCTTATGTCTGTTATTGCATGTAGAAGTCGAAGAAAGTCAATCCACACTCTGATCTCCATAAAAAGGCCCAAAGAGAAACATAATACATAACCTAACAATTAGCGACAATTAATTGGTCTATTCAAAATTTTGTTAAGTTTATTATTATAATAGAAAAAGATAGATGAATATAATCTTAAAACTCTGGTAAATATTGCGTAGGTCTGCAAATAAAATTTATAAATATTTAAATCTAAGGAGCATGTGAACAAGTTAACACAAAATTTAGAAGTACATATACCTTAATTATTTATTGCTCAAATCTAACAATATCCTGAAAAGCTTATGACAGAAGAGATACAAAAAATGTTAGGGTCTTCATTTACCATCTCCAACAAGAAATTTTACATAAACCCCAAAACTGGCACTTGTGATGTTTAATAAAGCTCAGAAATCAAAATCCCTTACGGACATTTTAAATTCATTAAATTTTACTTATTATACCTAAAATAAGAATAACCATGGGTTTTGGAGGTGACTTGTTTTGTTTATTTTTTCCGTCCGAAGACTCGTTTTTTTGGAGAGTTCGGCTAGAGTTCTTGATTTCTCCCTTTGAAAAGAAAAACAAACGGCTCCTAAATCTGACCTAAACGTTAACGCGCACAGGCTAGAAGCCTAGAATATATAGGGACATCGTGCCAGTACCGGGCTTTGGATGAGGTCCTCTCTTCGAGATTCACGTCAATCAGATATCAGAAACCTGAAATCCATCCATCAAAGAAACTGAACTAAATATTTCTCTGAAACCAGAGACATGGATTCTCAATTCCATCACCAAAACCACAAATTTCTTAATCCTCTTTATCAGTCTCAACCTTCATTCCTTCTAAATACTTTAGAAGCATACAAGGGTTTGAGCTAGAGAAATTCATAATTTGTTCTGAAGAAGACAAGGGTTCGAGTTTTCTCAACTTAAATATACTGGGCGTGGTCAAAGATTCCAAGTAACCCAAATCCTAATTCATGGGATGGCATTGCCATCTGTATATTTTTTCTTGCAATTGTAAAGTTATGTTCATGTCATGGGTTTGAAATTTCAAATTGCGGAGAATTTTAGTATGGTATAGGGACGGTAGGAATGATCTTTTCTGGGCGAAGGGTTGTTGTATCTGTCGTAATGAGACATAATGATTGTGGTGTCTGACTTGAAAGCTGCAGTGACAACTTTCCATGGGTTGTAGGTTTTTAGATGGGAAACAATTGTGAGAAGTGGTTTGATTATTAATTGTGAAAATCATCTAGAGGTGCTCATAAACTAGCGAGAAGAGGG
>JAJJWW010009500.1:0-105394 GCA_023531295.1 Papaver armeniacum
GGTTTGTTATGTAGAGAATTATTTTAGGAAAGTCAAGAGTTATCTAGGAATCTTGTCAATCACTATTTCTTCACGTTTTTGTTTCTTTTTTTTTCTTTTCATAATTAATTAAATTTAAATTAAAGGTTATTTTTGTAAATCATGTGTTATTATAGATAATTATGGGTTTTAGATATATGAAATCTTAATGAAGGGTTTTGATATTTAAAAAAGCAAAATTGGGTTAGAGAAAAAGTTCCCAGATTTATGTTTGTGGCTAAATGCTCATATAGTGTACTGTTCCTCAGAGGTCCAAGAAAAATTATTCATTTATGAGTTATATAATCAACTCTTATTGATAAATAAGTTCTAAGAGCATCTCCAACGGGAGGATGTGATGTTCCTATTTTAATGGATTATGCTACTTTCCCTAAAAATATCTCCAATAGGAACCTAAAGAGAAGATGTGAAGCTTATGTGGAAGGTGGTTGGATTCACATCCTCTAACCCATCTCTTGTTTCGAGAGGATCTCTTAGAGGATTTGATAGGTAGTTAATCCCTAATATTTAGGAAAATAAAAACTCTCCCAATCAATATATGACAACCATAAATACTACTTCTTCACATTGGAGATGATTTTCATGAAGTTCCTAAAATTAAGGAAAATTTTAGTAAAAGGAGCAAACTTACTCATCCGCACATTATTGTGGACGCAGATGTCCCATTATTTTGAAATGGTATATACGTTTGGAAACCATGAAAGTTTCATAAATGTTCAGCTATTATCAAATGTGCGCTCTTTACTTACATAACTAAATACCCGAATCCTAAATCTTGAAACTACCTATACCCTGAATCATAAACCCTTGAAATTAGCTTGATCTTCAGCGGCTACAATCAAAGACCTGCAAGTGGGAAGATTATATTATTTACTAACAACATGTTTGTTTTTTCCTCTATCTAGAGGCTAACCACTATCAACCTCTATGTAGTGGTGGACCCCACTAACTTAAATGTTTGTTTTTTCCATTACCTCTATAAAGATAGAGGCAAATCTCTATCTATGTAGAGGAAATGAGATAGCACCAATCAGGTGCTATCTTTGAGCCCCTACCTCTATTATAGTTTGAAATGACTAACTTGCCCTTAATCAAATTTATTATTTCCATCGTTTTGTGTCCTTCATTTTTTTTCCCTCCATATCTTCGTTCTCTTCCACCCTGTCTTAAAACTTATATCGTTATTCCTTCATATTTTCTACCATTACTTGGCCCATGCGCCGCCTCCCCTCTTCTCCACCGCTTCTTTCAAGGCTCCAAACAATCAAACACAAAATCACTTTGATTATTTAAATCGAAAGTAATCAAACGATTGCAAATCCAACCTAGAAATCAACAGTGCAGTTACCAAAATGAGACCTAAAATCAATCGATTTCTTCTGTAATCTTGTCATGATTTTTGAATTAAGTGGTCTTAATCAAGCAACAAACCACAATTAAAAAAATGGTGGATGTAATCCCTACTGTGGATCTGGATAAACAATGATGAGTGAAAAAAGAAAAAAGAAAAAACGAAAGAGATTGCTCTTAGCAAAAGAAAAGGTCTTTAAAGGGATAAAAGGAAGTATATACATCAGACTACATTTCCAAACAAATCTATGAAACCACCGAAAAGTGGAAAAACAAACATCATATTCGAGATGCTCTACGTAGAGGCACTTTAAAAAATTTAGAGATGAGCTCTATTTAACAACCTCTATCGAGATAGTTTGGAAAACAAACATGTCGAACTTGCACCTTGTTTGTTTGCGGTGACTCATCCAGGTCAGTCCAAATCGAGTCGGTTGGATCGACCGGAATCACCGACTCATCCGAATCGACTCACTAAGATCGACTCGGAAAATGTGTTTGTTTTGCGAGTCACGTGACTCGGTGACTGAATTTTTTGGACATAAAATACCCCCGTATAGAAATGGGTTATACGGTATCATTTTTTTACTCTCAAGTCTCAATTCATTTATAACCTTGAACTAAAAGGGAACAGATACATTTATTTGCTTTCATTCACCAATAATTGTATGTTCAAGTAGAAAACAAGCTGTAACTTGCACATATATAGATGGAAACTCATTTAAAAAAGATAAAAAAGATCAAACTGCCTCCGAGAAGTGAACTATGAGTAACCAATAAGGCCCTCTTAGTACAAAATTTGAGACATAATGAGCAAGAACATAGCAGCACCATGTCCTTGACTCCCAAACATCATTCAAGGGAGGATTCTGGATCGAGTTTGGGTAACGTATGAACTACTTGGCAATGGTCCTTGAGATGGTGCAAAAGCATTTTGTTTGGCAACAGTGAGGACCCATCTTTGTTCCATTATGGGCCACAAAAGCAAGACCACTCGTCTCGGGTGGAATTGCGTCCGCAAGAGCAAGTAAGGCTCGACAGATCCACTAACACGGTCCAAAAGAGATGCCGACTCACCATCGTTGATAAAATCTTCAAGAACTCCAGAGAGAAACATATACTCACTTATCAAGTTTAAGGAGGTTGCTAGGCAATTATTTTGCATACTCTTAGAAAGATATCAAATAAAAACTCGACAACAAGCATGCAAACTAGACAATTCACCAAAGAATGCTACTTTCAAAATAAAAGGGATTAAGTAGCATGTTATAGCATTGATAACACACAATTTACTAGTCCTAGTAATCAAATATCAAGCATGAAGCATTTAGAGAGAAAACATCATTAACTGTAGCACATACCTCGTTGTGAGGCCAAAGTTGGTCGAGATACATGCATCATATATCCATCCTGATTTCCACTGACAACAAAACGAGCCACTACTCTAGTCCCCAAGTACCACCGGGATTAGTGGAGAATAAGTGGGCAAATCTCATTTCTCTATACTAAGGGTCTGCTGCACTCCACCAAGTGCACCTCACTGTTGACAAAGAATTTTAAAAAGAAAATGAATCGGAGAATCAAAGAAACCGACATCTATTTAATTCAAATAGAGGAAAACTATTCATGGACACTCAAACCACCTACTGACTTATCAAAGTTTAAGTCTACCTAAAAAAATTCCAAAATAATCTAGGGTCTCAAATAAGAAAACAAATAATGTTTAGCACCAACAATTGTGATGTCTTGTTGATCTCCATATTGATTACGTGCTTATATCAAAGCTTTTCATGACCATAGTAAATCATTATGCACTGAGGAGAAGGAGAAGAAGTCATTGCTAAGGACACATTCTAGCAAAATGAGACAAGAGAAAATAGGCTCATGCACGTGGAGAAGGAGAAGAAGTCATTGCTAAGGATACATTCTAGCAAAATGAGACGGAGAAAATAGGCTCAAGTATCTCTAACAACAATTCACATAAATACTCGGTCGGTAAACCTAATTTTAAAATTTTCAATACGACCAAAGCAATATTCTTCAAGCGACCCATTCCCATCAAACGTAGATGCAAGCATCACCTACATCCCTACTTGTATAACCATACCGCATATGTTACATATTCACACATAATCTAACTTTAGCATATACATACCATTAGCTAGGATTAGATATAGGGCATTTGGCGGTGTCAATAAGTTATTTGTTCATGCACTACATACACCGCGCAGTATAAAAGAATCACAATTATAAGTTAATAAGCAGTGTCGAACGCGAAGTACATAATCATAAATATCAGTTAGAAATAGTAAAATAGTGCAATATTTTTGTTTTAATGTGTTGAAGGAGAAGCTGCTGGTAGCTGAAGATGCAAATATTTGTTCATGCACTACATACACCGCGCAGGTATAAAAGAATCACAATTATAAGTTAATAAGCAGTGTCGAACGCGAAGTACATAATCATAAATATCAGTTAGAAATAGTAAAATAGTGCAATATTTTTGTTTTAATGTGTTGAAGGAGAAGGCTGTGAGTCAAGATGCAAACTTGTCATTCAAAAAATTGATTTATTTCTCTCTTAGGCATTTCTACAAACAACTAGATGTTAACAAGGTTAGGGGCATCAAGTTCGCCCCGACCCATACAATAGAAACTGCCCATTTTCTTAAGAAAACAATATATGGAATAAAGTTGTACCTTCACACAGCTTTTATCCTTTTCCTTCTCCCTGAAAGCCATTTAAGAACTCAATTAGTATAAATAAAACCCATGTTTCCAAATCTCATCCAATAAAGTAACAATCACAACAAAAGAAGAAAACCCATATTCCCAAATAAGAAAACCGATGTTCCAAATATGAAAAACTCATGCTCCCAAATCTCATCCAAAGTGAAGTTGATGATTTTTCAAAAATAAAAATAAATAATTTCGATGGGTTTAGAGAGATGGAAAAATGAGTTGAATTGTTGAACGAGATGCGAGAATATGAATTGAAAAAGATGGAAGAAGATCAATGAGAGAGAATAAGGTGATCTTAGGGTTTTTTCGTTTTCCCAAATTGTTTTTTCAATCACTCATGACTCGGGGTACTAGGATACCCGACTCCGCAGGGTCGAGTCGAGGTTGAATTTGACTCGACGCATTTGATCGGGGATTACCAAAATTGGAAACCAAACAGTCTGACTGCTGACTCGGCGCGAGTCGGGGTTGACTCCGACCCAGACGCCGAGTCAGCTGCAAACAAACAAGGTGTTACTCTCCATCCAAAGCTGTCGTTTGAAAAGATACATGGGGAGATAAGACCTGGATTTTGTTTCGTTGTATGACTTTAAGAGACCTTAAAATTAGACTTTGTTGTTAATGACAAAAGGAGAAGTTGTTTTACCTTTAACTTTAGGTAATCAAAAGCGTCTTTCTACAAATGTTCGTAAGACCAAATTCTTTTTTCCCAAACTTTTGACCAATTAAAAATGTCTAGGATAATATAATTATGATGTAGGGAACTTAGTAGTGACATGATGATAACGGCAGCGACGACTTGAAAATTTAATTCTTATCCCAACTTATTCTCGTAGTATTTGGTAATTCAGAGGAGCTGTGATTAATATAATGCATTTCAATTAGGTTAGAAAGATTGGCCAATCATGCCAAATGCAAGTTTTTGATGAATAATGTTGGAAAAACTGGGTTGCAATAGAAGATGAAATAACACAGGAAAAGAATGTTGTACTCCAAACTTTCAAGGCTCATACGATTTCTTTTAGACAATTATTTCTACCCTCCCAATAAATTGGCGATTACAACAGGTATGTGAAATAATGCCTTCAGGATACAATGAAAGCCCTACAACGGAAATTGAATTCAAGGTTTGTACCCCTTGATCCAATCAAGAACACATGTAAACAGGATTTCTGATGATGCTTTAGAAAAGAGAGAAAACAGAGAAGGTTTTTTCGAACATGTTTTTAACGAGTTATGGGAGATGCCATTTATAGAGGTTTTCGCATATGTTGGGAAACGATGAGTCTCTTCATCATCAGACATCAATGGCGTTTGTTGGATTTGAATATTCTGGATATGTTTGTAACGGTCGAAACAGTTACGTATCAAAAAAAAATTCTTCCGGGCCCTAGGACCCCCTTAGATAGCAGTTGAAAATATTCCAACAAATAATTCATTGTACTACAAAATCCACAAAGTCCAAGTAGTACAACCCATTCAAATGACTAATATTGAGATGCCGGTTTATGTGAAAGAGCAAAATCAATGATGGATCAGCTTATATAAGGTACAAGCTAGGGGACAAGGCAATGAACCGATCAACAATGTTCAACACTGCATTACCGCCCAAGTTGATTTTGAAGTCTGAACACACTAGTAAGCAAAATGCATAATTCTAGCGACCGAATTATATTACAAATAGTACCCAATCTAACTAACACCTTTTTTTTGATAAGAAGATAAATTATTTATGTATTAGCGGAAGAGTGCAAAATATACAATGTAACACCTAACTAGACAGAAAATTTCATTTAACACGAAACAACTACTGTATTCCCCACGTTAGACTCCAAAATGAATGCCTAAATGGTACTGTTACTACTTACTGTTGTACCTATTAATACGATTTGTTCACACGTTGTGGCAGATTTCTTTTTATCGACAACAAAAGAACACCATGTGAAATACCAATGCGCCTCAAGTATCTATACTGATACGACACCATCAATGGAGGCACAAACCCAATACAATAACCTTTCACGGTCTGCAAAGACTTTTTTCAGTTAGAAATTTGAATGTATGCCTCTCTGGACCGATGGATTTGGTATTAAATGCTGAATTCAGGACCCAAAATACTTATCCTTTGAACCATGTCCGTCTGTCCGTGGTGATGCACGTTAGAGACAAGTCCATAGAAGTCAAAAGAGTTGACCACAAGGATAATCACACGTGATAATATCAATCAGAGTATCAGACCCAATTCTACCGGATCTCAACGATAGTGCTATGTGTACCCTTAGATCACGTTATGACTTTTCAGACTTGAAGAAGAGTCTCCTTTTCGGTTTTCCACCGCGCTATAATAACGGCTGAATTGTTAATTTTCTTTTTCTTCTCTTACAGTAAAACTTCGATAAATTAATAGTCTTGGGACTGCTAAATTCTATCAATTTAGCGAATATTAATTTATCGATAAATTAATAAATTATTATTATATCGAAACATACCAAATTTAACTTTAAATTTATAAAATAAGCGTGTAGTATCAAATATCTAGAGATTTAATTTGCAGTTCAAATTGTTTTATAATTATTTTATGGCATATTATGTGTATAAATGTATATATTTTAATGTTAAAATTAAACAAGAAAATCATTTCAAAACTTCTCATAATAGTAAAGATGAAGTCCAATATATTATAAATGCGTATAAAACAAATAACCGGTAGATATCTATTTTAATAAGCATCGTAATATAATGCTATCACACTGATTATTAATTTATATATTAGTTGGGCCCTATTGGAAGCTTACAATTTTTATTATCTTATAAATTTAGTGAGGTTATTAATTTAAAGACATCATTGGCGTATGTCCGACAAAAATATTATCTTAGCGAAGTTATTAATTTATCGCGGATTAATTTAACGAAGTTCTACTGTATTATTATACTTTTCTTTGTTAGGCTGAACAGAGTAATTTCTTAACAGCTAATAGAATTTAAAACACTACGTCTTGCATCAGCTAATTTGACATCCTGGAAATTTTATTTTACATTTTAATTTCTCTTAATTTTCTCTGGAAGTGGGTGAAGTTTCAAAACAGAAAATATCAACGACCCCCTATAGTGGCGGTGCGCAACAAACCTAGTCTAATAAGCAACAGCATGTACTACTGGCTATGCCGGTTGTAACGTGTGTTTACCATAGTCGTCTCTAACTGTATCACTCGTTTTTTTTTCCTTCTGTTTATTAATTAAGTTTTCATTATTCACTCTAAGTAAATGATTGTAGCAAATCACGTTGATAATTTATGAAGACTGAAAACCTAATATCTTAATCCTTATTATCATTGAGATATCATGATGGATGAAGACGACGAGGATGAATTCAGCACAGGACTATTATCAAACCACCACCGCCACCACCACCCAGCTGCTGTAATCGTCGACTCGTCGTCTTCGTCCCTGCCGCCACCAATCCAAGATGCTGATGATGTGGATCAAAAACCTGCCTTGAAAGAATTTAATTTCTTTTCTTGTGATAATAATGGTTCCTCCGGTAAACAGACTCATGATGTCCATGAGCCAGTTGAGACCACAAATGTAAGTTTTCTTTCTGGACAAAGTTGAATATGCAACTCAATGATTATTTTAGCTGTTTGATTAAAGCGTTGTATGCTGCAGACAGGATTGTGTCTTCTTACCGAAACTGGTTGCAATTCATCAGCTGAAATTGAAGAGAAACCCCAGGCTCAAGTGAGTTTTCATTCATATATTAATTATAATGTTTTTGATTTGATTGTAAGTATTGGATCACTTAATTTATATAATTTGACAAGTGTAGCAGGTAAGAATGATTGAAGTCGAGGTTAATCGGCTGAAAGAAGAGAACGCTAATCTAAAACACATGTTAGATCATATAACCAATAATTACAATCACCTCCAGAGTCAAGTACTTCAAATTATGCAGCAACAACAGGAGGAACGTGACGAGCTGATTAATAGAGTGCCTGAAGAGAGGCGTATTGGAAATGGTAGAACTGGTTGTAATCCAACATCGTCATCCCAACCACAACCAATGGATTCTGATAATTTTCATCCGGCAACATCATCAAGTTACCGTGGTCAAATTATGCAGCCACCAATTGAAACCAATCACCATCGACGAAGTACTCGTTCACATTTTCGTGAAGTGACAGAGCCCAAAGATCAGCTGGCTTCTCCTAGTACAAATAATAGCAAGCAGGAACGCTGCTACGACCCCAGTGGTGGTGATGATGTTAGTGATGACCACACAGTACAGCAAGTCTCTAGAAATTTAAGACGATCTTCTGTAGATAGCGTGCAGAATATGAGCATGGATCAACAACAAGAGGTTCCTGAAGTTGTCCATTTTCGCAAGGCCCGAGTATCTGTTCGTGCGAGATCAGATGCCCCTATGGTATTCTTTTAATTCCCTCTAAATTGTTTTGATCGCCTAAATATATGTTATGTTTGATTACGAATCAGGATTCGCAGAGGGGCCTGGTATATGCTATATATTGTTGGAGATTGTTGGAGAGAATAAGGGTCAGGGATCAGAGATTGGGTTTTAATTATCATTTTCTTGCACCTTGTTTTTATATAAGTGAACAGTTTGATCCTTAGTTAGTTGTGTGATTTCTGTATATGCAGATAAGTGATGGATGCCAATGGCGAAAATATGGTCAAAAACTGGCCAAAGGAAACCCATGTCCACGTGCTTATTATCGCTGCACCATGGCGGCCCAATGCCCTGTTCGTAAACAGGTGTGTAATCAAGCCTACATCTTTCATCTGGATCACTCCATCATGATACGTCTTTTGTTATATGCATCACACTCTGAAGCTAGCAGTTTTACCCATGCAGGTACAAAGGTGCGCCGAGGACAGGACCATATTGATAACAACTTATGAAGGAACTCACAATCATCCACTCCCTCCTGCTGCCACAGCCATGGCTAATACAACGTCTGCAGCTGCAACTATGCTGCTCTCGGGTTCTAGCACCAGCAATTATCACAATGGTCATGGCTTCATCTCATCATCCCCTGCATTTCCGTATCTGAATACATCCACAATGGCAGCAAGTCTATCTTCCTCAGCTCCTTTTCCAACAATCACACTAGACCTAACCCAACAAATAAATAGCACCAGCACAACCACACAAACAAATCATCAGCATCATCATAATAATCCCAACATTATGCAATACCATGGTCAATCAGGACTAATGCCCTCATCTCAGTCATCATCACTAGTACAAGATTTATTAAATGGTGGTACGGGGAGCCATGGGTATTCAGCAATACAGCTTTTGGAACAGCAGCAGTCAGCTCATGCTATGTCATCCCTTGCTGGCAGTAGTAGTGGTAGCCAGGGGGTTCATTTGAATGGACAACATGCACCATCATCATCGACATCATTAGTTGAAACGGTTATTACTGCTGCTATTGCCAATGATCCTAATCTCTCTGCAGCACTAACTGCAGCTATTTCTTCGATAATAGCAGCTGGTGGTCCACCAGAGAGGAGCAACCACACCCCCATTACCAACAACAATGACAGCGACATCCCTACTGGAAACAACATTAGCAACCACACTACTAGTAGTTTCCTTCCTGCTAATTCAGCAGCAAATGTGATTGATCATGGAGTAGTAAATCCTGCCGGATCGCATCAGCAGCAACAACATCCGGAGCAGTCTTGCACAACTACTTTTGATCCGCTATGACTAATTAAGTTAATCTAGCTAATTAGTAGTTAAGTCATTTGTTGAACAGAGAAGGGACAGGTCAATAAGTTATTTGGTTATCATCATAGAAATAATCCGTACTAGTCGGAGACTTTAGAGAGTTTATTTGATTGTTTGTTTGTTTGTAGCGGAGTCACTATATGTAGAAAAGAGGAAATGGTGAAAAAAATTTGAACAACTTTGTTTTAAGTTATGCAAACAGATTCATTTTTAGTTTGTTCGAGCAGAAAGGTTAATGTTAATGAACTATAGCATATTAAGGTCCAACCATTAAGAGGTGATAGCCCAAGTAGAGTGTGGTGGTCCGGATAACTTTATTACCTAGTTTGATTGGGGGCCAAACATTTTAATTGGGGGCCAAGCATTAGAGGACAAAAAAGGTCACCCAATCCTAATTTGGGTCACCCCTTATAAAAATAGTTTCTAAATGGCTAAAATGCCCCTTAGTGATTAGTATTAAGATTTAAGTAAGTTGATTAGTGTTATAATTTTGTTTAGATAAAAATCAGGTTTTGGGATTAAAATTTGGGAAAATTTTAGTTTTGGGTTTTTTTGTTTTGAGAAGAAGAAGAGGAGTTTTGAGAGGAAAAACTAGGGTTTTTAGAAATGAGTGATTCAAGTGGAGGGAATGAGGTTGGTGAAGGCTCAAACAATAACCATGATTGTGTTGATGGTGAGATTGTCTCTAATAATCCTATGGATTGGATGTTTGATGAAGAGATGTTAATGGAGGAAGCCATGAATAATGGTGGAAATGAAGATCCTACTGCTCAAAATGAAGGAACCGATACTCAAAATGAAGAACCCGCACCTCAAAACAATCAGGTAAACCTCATATACTCTTGAAATTGTCTGAATGGTGCTCCAAGGGGTCGATTGATGGTCACTATGGAACTAGTCAGTGTGAGAGTTGTTATAGTCGGGGTTTGGATTCATTAACGACTCTTCAAAGTCGTCAGTGAATTGGAACTACCAATGACGACTTAAACCTGCAACTTTTCCAGGTTATGAAAAATCGTTAGGTTGGTGTGATAAACACTGAAGACTCTTTTAGCCAGGTCAAAAAGGGTCGTTAATTTTTTTTGTTTACAGACAAACGACTGTAAACCCAGAACTCTCAGTAAATAAAACACTTAGAGTCGTCATATGTGTATTCGTAGAATCTGACGACCCTCTCCCGCCATTTAAAATTTTATGTAGAGTCGTTCGGTGTTTTATTTAAAATACTAACGACCCTTGAGCTGGATTATCATAACTTTTGATTTCATAGAATCATTTCATTTAATTGTAAAAGGCATACATCTTTCATAGCGATACATTGAAGGAAATGAAATACAATAGATAATAAAGGTGCACTTAATCATAAATGGCGTAATTATACATGGTGCCTTCCAAGATAAAGTAGCAATCGTCGAACTCAAACTTTTTCCCACGAAGCTCCTCGTAATAGCCATACGCCTTCCTCAACTGAAAACGCAAACATACTCGGTTAGTATTGTTGAAAGCTTTGGATAAGTTTTACCTCTGTTAAATACTTACTCTTATAGCACCCAACATATTGGGCATGGCTTCCCTTGCGGCCTTGATTTCTCTTTTGAAAACTTCACACTCGAAGAATATCTCCTCGAACCGTTCCTTGACGAGTTTCAAAGACCTTGAGTTGCAATTTCCGTCTAACGCCACAAAAACGATGAATACACGGTTCCACCAAGCATCCGATGTTTGATCAATGTCTTTTCCTAGATCTTCAAAGTGGTTTGTGACTGTTTTCCAATCTCTCACAATAGCGCAATTCTCTTCCGAAGTGTAAGTACTAGTCATGGTGTTTCCTCTTCCGAAATATGGTGTACGACCATCATCCACGAGCTCCTCTTAAGGAAAAAAGTGAGTAATTCGTTAATATTTATACTTTTCTCATGCTTCAAAGTTACTAACATATAACATTCCTCGTTTAATTTCAGCTGGAACGTTTCAATGGGTTATGGACAATACGTAATGGGGAAACTAAGTTCATTCACCACAAAGAATATACAACATTGTATCGTCGAGCGAGAAGGTTAATTGACAAAAATTTGATATGTCAAATTCAAGAATACCCATATTAACTCTTATGTAATTCGAGATTGATGGAATGTTATTTTCCTGATGGAATGTTATTTTCCTAATGGAATGTTAACTAGAATCAAAGAGTCGTTACTATGCTATGTTATTAACATAACGACTCAATTATAAACCCATGTTGTACTTTCTCCTGGATGTTATTTTAACTAAGAGTCGTCAGTATATCCTATATAAAAGCAACGACTCTGTATACCTAAAAGTGGTATTATCTAGATTTAATACACATATAAAGTCGTTGATCTTCTATATGATCACGCTAACGACTCTATTCATAGAAAATATGGTTCATCTCCTAGATGTTTTTGCTAACCTAGAGTCGTCATTGGTTTATATATAATAAATAACGACTCTAGACATAGAAAATGTAGTTCATCTCCTGGATGTTTTGCTAACCTAGAGTCGTCATTGGTTTCCATATAATAAATAACGACTCTAGCCATAGAAAATATGGTTCATCTCCTGGGTGTTTAGCTAACAAAGAGTCGTCATTGGTTTCAATATAACCAATAACGACTCTATCTACAAAAAAATATGTCATCACTGTGTTAATTTCCCTCTGGGTCGTTAGACTTCTATTTGAAACACTAAACGACTTTGTGTATCAGAAATAGGGTCGTTATTCTGCTACAAAACAAAGATGACGACCCTCACTCTATCACAGTGTATAATCTTGACTGCATTAGAGTCCTACATTATTCTAATAAACATACTAGTTAACATCCTTCTTAAAACCAAGTAGTTTCAACAAACCATCCAAACCAAACACATAAGTAGTTTCAACAAACACATAAGTTCAAGTCATAAAGTAAAATAAACATAAGTTCAAGTAGACGGTAACATCTCCTCACTCAAGACCACCATCTCGACCTCGACCTCCTCTTTACCTCCCTGACCGGGAAACTTTCCGGCTTTTCTTAGGAGGAGGACCCTGAGTATCACTACCCCCTGGGGAACCACCATCTTCTCTGGTACCTTGTTCATCATGATGTTGGCTACTTTGCCCCTATTCACCACATTGTTGTGCTAGTTGGCTACGTGTTTTCCGGGTCCTCTTACCTTCCTTAGCCAGCTCAGCAAACATCTTCTTTGCATTGGGATTTTCAATGTGCGTGAAATAATCAGCGTACCGACGTTGCTTCGCAGGATCAATCACTTCCCCTTTGTCAGCCGAGCAACAAAAAGCCTTGACAAAAGGCTTCATTCGTTCCCTCTATATGCATTCAAAAAACAATTCACATGAACTGACGTATATTTGTATGTAAATGAATAACATAATTACACAAATAAATACTCACCACTAGTTTAAGAATGGTAGTATCATCTCTACCGTAAGCTTGAGAAGCAGAGGTGGATGCTCTGTTGGTCCTCCTACCCGTAGTCTGGTCTATCCGTATTACCCTACCATGGGAGAAGCCTTCGTACCATTAATAGTAATCCGTTGTTGCCTCGTAACCTTCATGCACATGCACCCAATATGTGATGTCTACGAGGCTAGAGTGTCTATTATTCCAATGCTTGACATCAGTTGCAGGTTCATAAACCACTTTTATGTCATCCTTGTCGGCCTCACATTTGTTCAACTTGTGCTTGAACGGAGGTACATAGTCTTCATCGGGTGAATCTTGAATAAACCCAAGTTGACGCATGATTCTCATAGGATTGTACATTGAAAAACCGTTAGGGTGAAACAAAGGGCCATGGTAATACACGACATCTTCCATTGCGCCAACTCTATCATCCTTTTAAGGAGTAAAGATTACCTCTTCCGCCGTGATGTTGTCAAGTTTTTTACGCATTTCTATCAACGCATCAGTTTGTTCCCTATCCTGAGAACCGGAGTACAACCAACGGGTTCCTGTTGGACTACCTGGGCTCAATTTTGGGTTGATTTTCACATCTTCATTGTCTTTGAACAGTGACGGGAAATGATCATAAATCCACACCTACAACAACCAAAGTTCAAAATTTTTAAACAATCAAATAAACATAAAAATATATCAAAGGAAAAAAACATACTAAAAAAGACAACTTTCATCAATCCAAATACCTGGATTAGAGCCAAATTCCCATTAATTTGAGAAGTTCGTTCGCGAGATCCCTGGGAAAGCTGACCATTCAGATATGCAACTATGGCAGTCCCCCAAGAGTACTTGTTCACATAGGGTCCAAAAGCTGAAGAAGTTTGGCGCTGACCCTGTTACCTTTGCTGTCGGGAAATACAACCGATGCAAGGACGTACAACAAATACGCATCCGCCGCATAACGACATTCCATATCAGAGAGACCTCCTTTTTTTTCCTTCTCTTCGTACCGGTAAATACATCTGCCTAATCTCCACAAGTTTGAACTCTTTCTTCGGGTACTTAGTTCCCGGCACGAAAAGCCCATCAGTCTTCTCTTTATCCCAGCCAAACAAGTTCTTGGTCCATGTATAAATTTCATCCCAACTAGGCCTTCTCTTGAAATTGTCACTGGTTGATTTACCTTCGACCTGCACCCCTAATATCTGTTCTGCATCATCAGGAGTCAATGCCATCTTGCCAAAAGGAAGTTGGAATGTGTCGACTTCAGCGTAATACCTTTCACAGAAACTAGATACTGCAACCTTGTCATACGCAATCACAGAGTTCACAACGGCATTGTACAAATCGGAGTTTTCAACATATTCTCTAACTCTTGCACATTCACCTTTTAGCGGCCACAACTCCATTTTCTTAAAAGAAGATTGGTGCCTGAAAAGACGTGCGACATTCTTATGATCCTACAAAAAATAAACAAATAAATATTAAAAAACATATTAGAAAGTTAATATCAACCAACTAATCAAATAGCAAGCAAAGTTGGGATTCTTACGATTGTCTCATAGATGGTATGAGCCCACGATCCAGAATACCCAAATAGAACTTTGCCCCCATCTCTAGGTTCTCCTCTTGGTTTACCACTTCGAAGAGGCTCCAACATCAAATGAGTAGCGGGAACGTGTCTCGCGCTGGGTGCAATATCAGTTCCATCCTTCTTAACCCTCTTTACCGGCTTCGGCTTTGCATTCTGTTCTTCATGTTCTACATCTTGTTTACCATCATCCTTACCAGCAGCATCATCCCCTTCATCCTCTTCCTCCTCATGACCACCATTATTACCTTCATCCCCTTCCTGCTCATCATCATCACCATTACCATCATCAAAATCATCACCACTAACATTATCTTCATCATCATTATCACTCTCTACTTCCTCTTCACCTCGTACGGGAGGCTCTTCTTGTATCTCCTCTTCTTGGATTTCTTCTTCTTCACCACTACTGCTAGTGGAAATAACAGGAGAGTCTGATTCTGATGAATCCGACAACTCATTACCTTTGTCTCTTGGTTCGGTGATAGAAAATAATACCTCACTCGGCTTTTTACCGCGTAATGGACCGGCAAGTAAGTATTTATCATGGAGGGGAGCTTTGGAAGGAGGAGTTATCGTCATTGGAACCTTGTCTTTGGTTCTGCATTTGGTTTCAAAACAAAAAAACCAAAAAACCCAATAAGACATCAAATTTATGGTTATCAGATCAAGAGTCGTCACTCAAATGAGCTACAAAACAAACGACCCTTGTATATCATGTGACGACTCAAAGTTATATGATGACGACCCTTCCAAAAAACAAAGGGTCGTCAAAAAGTCAATAACGATCCTACGATTTGGGTTGACGACTCTAGGGCATATAGTTAAGTGACGACTCTAGGGGAAATGAGATGACGACACTATCATTTTTAGGAATAGAGGGCTGTTCGAGTTCCATCTAGAGTCGTTAACAAATAAAAAGGGTCGGCAAACGAGAGTCGTCATCTGCAACCTAAAAGATTAACGACTCTATTCTAGGGCAAAAAATGTTGAAGTAGCAGAATTAGGGTCGTCATCTTCAACCTAATACACTAACGATTTTTCATAAAATAAGCATGCAAATGAAAAGTCGTTAGGGGTATCCACTACGATAGTAACGACCCTTTATCTGAAACCGCTAAATTTCAGTTACCAGACTCAATTTCACAATCAAAACACAACAAAAAAAAATGAATAGAAGGTGGGTTTAAGTTCATATACCTTCTAATTGGACCCATATCTTCTTTGGGTTTCGATTTTTTGGGTTTGGGAGTTCGTCTCTCGATAACCTTTCCTTTGACGGTGTCGACGAGATTGGGGATTTGAAGTGCTTTTCGAGCGGTCTGTTTTGTACGAGCCATGTTTAAAGAAGAAGTTAATCGTCGATTCTCTTCTAACATCGATGATTAAACGATGAATCGGTCGAAGAAAAAAAAAATCGTGGTGAGTCGTTAATGGTGGTGGTGGAGAAGAGAAATGGGAGGAGAGGAAGATGAAGAGAAAAAAGAGAAACTGATTTTCTCTTTTGGTTTAGTTTAGGGTATATGAATTGGGGGCCTAATTATGATTTCTAATTAGTGTTAACTGATTTTTAAGATTTGTGTTTAGTAAAGGGTAAAACAGTCTTTTCAATATCGGATTAATACGCCCCTCAAAAAATTGGGGTGCAAATAAAAAGTTAAGGCCCCTAATTAAAATGTTTGGCCCCAATCAAATGAGGCTTTATTAAGGGAGAATTATTATACTCCCTCTGTTTTCAAAAATGAGTTACTTTCATTTTTTTTTATTTTAGCCTAAAAATAGGCCAAATTGAAAAAGTGATAGTATGTATCTTTATTTTTAAAACGGAGGTAATATGACAGAGATCAAAGACCCCTTGGAACTGTTGGTGGTAGGAGGTAAATATGTGAAAGACACGTGGAATACATCTGAATGCTTTCAAAGTATAATGTTAGACCGCGATAGCAGGGAATCATCTCACCCCACTTGCTTGTAATAGCCGAGATATCTATCAAGAATAAGAGATCATGACGAGTGGAAACAAAGGGTTCAAATGAGTGATGGAGATCAAAGAGAGTGATGAAGCATTTAGTGAAGAGTTAGAATAGTCAACTAGTCGAAAACCAAGTACCTAGATAACGCATCAAGGAAGGATAAGTTGATCGGGTCGGCAGGCTAGTACAATCGAGGAATGAACCGAGAGCATCAGAAGAATTATTCCAGAGAATCTTAGATGCCCGAGAAGGAGATCATATGAGTATGTTAGAGGGAATGAACACAAGTTTGAGAGAGAGAATACACGGTTAAAAGTGATATTAA
This sequence comes from Papaver armeniacum, assembly GCA_023531295.1. Classification (NCBI taxonomy): domain Eukaryota; kingdom Viridiplantae; phylum Streptophyta; class Magnoliopsida; order Ranunculales; family Papaveraceae; genus Papaver; species Papaver armeniacum. The sequence continues at coordinate 17,197 of JAJJWW010009500.1, forward strand.
TATATTCTTGAGAGTTAATCCCAATCTTTGCTTTCATAGGAAGAAATGGATAAATAATCTCCAAAAATTGCTCTCTTTCGCGATCAAGGAGGTACAAATCTGTCAACATCTCCGACTAATCCTGAATACGCATCCAGTCAAACAACCTATGATAAGAATATTCGAGATATCTCTCCTCGAATATTTCATAAGCCTAGTAATTCTCATGGTACAGTGTCAAAACTCAGGAAGGACATCTCCAACATCAGAATCTCTGATGAAAAGAGTTCATCCTCTTCTTCCAATCCGTGGATATGGACTCCTAATAGTTTCTTTAATTCAGAACGATTGGATAATTTTGAGGATCCTGAAAAATTCTTCTGCACAGAAATAATTGGTTGATGACAGATCCAAAAGGTGCAAGATTTCAGGAGAATCCTACATAAATGGTGGTATGAAGAGATTTTCATCCTGTTATTGTATGCTTCCTTTTAAATCTGTAATAGACAAGAGGAAAAAAGGTAAGAATCTATCTCTTTATCATAAAAATTCAAATAACCTTGTTACGTCCTCTGGTGACATATATGGTGGGTTTCACACTCACCCCATCAAAACTTAATTGTAGTAATGGGTGTAGTCTCAACACTAACTTGAGAGTATATATGAGGTCTGCACAAACATCAAAACTGATGATTTAGTTAACTTTTCTGATGTCTAGGTTGCCCAAGTTTAACATATCACCTTCTCATGATTTTAATTAATTCTTACTACATGCTATGTTGAATTCATGAATGTACAATTTTTCATCCCTTAGTAGAAGATAGTAAAAGGTTTAACCTTAGATTTTTGAACATTGCTCTAATAAATGTTTTCTCCTTTAGTAGACACTAGTCATGAATCATCTATGTGTACCTTGACTCTGAAATGTCATCACTCTTTTTTGTGCATCTATGTTTAGTTAATTCTGACTAGGTGCTACCATATCGCTAACAATGAGTCAAAATAAAATGACTCGACGTGAGTATCGATGCATGTTATGCTATTATGTAGAGTTTTCCCTGCATATCTGAATTTTAAGCAAGAGACGAGAACATGATCCATGGGAATATCTTCTTAACAAGCTAATATGGACTTTGTGCTCATAGATTTTGTTTAATCATGGATTTGTTATTTAAACTTAAATCATCCAGAGAGAGTGTGTTTGTCCCTATATTCAAATCCAAACATCTAATTTAATTTCATGAAAGGATGTCGAATATTTATCTTATGATAACTAGATTAGAATTCATACAGATACCTTTATGGGTCACCCATCTCGCCTCAAAACCGTCCACGAACTTCCATGTTCGTTTCAAGTATTATGTTATGAAACTCTCTTATTCTCTTGGATATGAAAAGTATATATATAATCGATTTCATGCCATCAACTATTTTCATATTTACAAGAATGACAATTCAAAGAGAACTCGTGAAACAATTGTTTTTTATGGAGAAGGGAGTGTCAAGGAAGAATTTTTACAAGGATCCTCTAGAAAAAAAGAACAAAACTCGTGGTATGCAGAAACCGTGAATAATCTGGGTAAACCTGCAATGATTTGAAGGATGAAATAGCAAGGCTTCAACAATGGATAACTAATACTTTTGATTCTCAAGACAAAATTTTTGAGCAGCAAGGTATTATGATTCGTAATCAAAAGAAGCTTATACCTGAAACTCATAAGAATGGAAAATTCGTTCGCATTATCAGTAGAAAAGTAAGTGTTCTGAGTTACAAATATAACTAAGCAGTTGTCAAGCGGATCAAAGACATTGAGGAAGATTTTCATGATGGTATGCAGGATAGGTATGAATATGTCTCTGCGGTATCATTCTCTATTAGAGCATTTATCGATTGAAACTCACCAATCATTGGTATGTCAAGTTTGGTTGTCATATTTTAGTTCCAAAACTCAAGATCTCTTGATTAGATTACTAGATTCAACTTTGTTAGACCATACTAGGAAGTCTAAAATTGTTGAGACAAACTCGTGATACAGATCTGAAGAACCTGAAGACGTATCGGCATCGACGAAAACATTATCCTTCTATTTGAGGTTAGTAATTCAAGACTTGAGTTGTTTTCATTTATATATATGTTGCTTTCAAGTTGTTGTTTATACTGAAAACATAGCATGCGAAGTTATATATATGAATCTCTAGTATTAGAGACTTAATCATTTCATTATGATCAAAGTGTCAAGGAAGAATATACAAGTTATATCACAACTTTGGTATATTGAATTACGAAGTATAACGTCTATATTTTGAACTTCGTAACTACGACATAAACAATACTACTAGTTTGTGTAATGAACTTTAGGTCGATTCTATACCTAGAAAACTATGTTGAACACAATGAGTTTAAGGAAGTATACTTGTTTCGTAGTTGAAAGGAATCAATGGAATTTGATGGTCTGATTCCTATAGGGGATCTATAGTAGGACCAATCCATGCCTTGGGGATCTATTGGAGGACCAATCCATATTGGGGACCTATTGCAGGACCGGTCCCAATAGCAAAACGTATTTCCAGTTTCATATATACGTTAGGGTTTGTGTGAATATATATCAGAATACGAGTTGATATTTAGGAAAGTTCAAGACATCGAGATAGTGAGTAATTTGAACACATGGTAAAATCTTATTCTTTCGTTGTTCAAAGATATTCCTTGATACTCAAGGTGAGATCCCAAATCAAAATATTTGAGAATCATTTATTAGGGTTTTCGAATTTATATGTTCTATTTTCCCAGTAAGTAAAACATAGCTCTGGAAGATACATTAGTAAAGTACACTTGTATGCATGCTAGCTAATAATGAGTTGTTATCCATGAGAGATTTCAGTATATTAGTTGGATATTATCTGGAATTAGACAAAACCGAAAATTGGTGTTTATTGTATATCTTTTGATATTTTCGGTTATGGAAATTCCTTGGTGTCCAAACTACCTTGGTTTATAAATTTTGAAGATTGTTATTCTTCCAAACATATCTTGACACTAGAACTTCATTTTGTAGTCAGGGTGATAGCCGATTAATAGTATTACTTGTAATACTATTTTGGAGAGGAGAGTAACCTAATTACATGAAATATCTTGCGTCCGCTCTTTAAAGATTTTGTGGGATCAAGAAGCATTTAGAAGTATCGTTGGTAGGAAATTAGAATCATATTGCTATTTGAATTTTCGATTATTGATTTGATTGACTAATATTGATGGTATGTGTTCTCTAATCTTGATACTCTTTTGTTTAATTCATTATGATCCTTGTTTTTCTCCGTTGCCAATTTGACAAAATTGGTGGGAATGATTAAGTAATATCTTACTACAACATATGAATTTTCGGAGCATTATGTAAGGGGGGTGAATTATAATCTATCAGTTTTACCTATTGTGGAAAAGAAGTAAGTATTGACTAAGGGGGAGAACATATCACCGTAGTATTGCTTTAAAGTTGTGGTACAATTGAACTTTGAGGAAGGTAACAATATTGTGTTTTTGGATTAACAACCATTGAGTTGAGTGGTTTTTATCATTCTTAAAAAGTTCTAAAAGAGTATTCTCGTAAGTTGTTATCGTTACGGATCTTTAGCAACAAAGGAGCTGAAATGATCATATGTAGAACCATAGAGGAACTTGTCAAACAAATAATTAAATATGATGTTGAAGAACCTAGGAAATCAAGCATGATGAATTTTGAGCTGAAAGATCTATTTATTTTGAATCCATATGTATTTATAGTTTTGTCACTAAAATTATCGAAGGGGGGAATTGTTAGAGCACTGCTCGGTTGAACTCGCAAGTTTTGTTATCTCAATATTGTTGTGAATGTTAGTAGCATAAAAATATATCTTGATTTATAGTCTACCAAAGTTAAGTCTCGAACAAGGATTAGAGTATCGTCATTGAGTATCAGACATCACCGAATAACACTCGAAGATTGAAGACTAACGACCAAACGAAGACATTTGGAGAACTTCATCAACAAAGAGGTATGTGAAGACTAAACCATATTATTTATGCACGACATTACTATTCTACCTATATGATATTATGTCATAATACTTCTAGTAGATTTAATATTGCAACAAAAAAGTTTTGTGTCAAACTTGTCTTGTTAAACATCTCGAAATATGATTCAAGTAATGGATGTTCATATATCCTACAATCTTATTTCAGAACAATTTATTTTTCAAGAACTATTTTTGTTTTAAAGTTGATCATTTAAAAATTTCCCAATCAATGATATTTCAAATACATGCATTGGAAATGTGTCAAAACATGAAAAGAGAGTTTTTCAGGACTACTGAAATATGGACACAAGGTAGGTAGGCATACCCAGTAGGTGTACCTTAGACATCTGAGCTCCGAACGCACGCAGTGCGCGTACTTCGAAATTCGTAAAGGAAGGTGGTAGGCAGACCCAAAGACGTGTACCCAAGAGACTAAGGTCGTGATAGCTTAAGGGTATGCATACCTTAGATCCTTGAATTCACGAATTGGTTTTATAGGTATGCATACCCCTATACATACTTACCCAGTACGAAGTAAACATATGCTCATAAACTATTTTCACAAATATGTTTGGCATTGCTACAACTTTCATAAACACCTCTAAGACATCATTGGTCACTAAAATACTTTGTGTTTGTGATTGATATTTCATTCTTAAGTGTTAAATGAACATGATTATGCTTATACGTTCATATGGCATACTTTCCATGAAGTATCACTATACACCGTTCCATAATCCTGGACCATAGTGTATATTTTTATATGTAATTTCAAGGAAAACTTCTCACATGCTTACATGAACTCCTAACAAGAGTTTCATCTAAACCGAGAAATTATTTGCTTTATTTTCAAGTTATCTTAAATTGAATTTAAAGCAACCTATAGTCTTGAAAGTCTATAAATAGAGATACTCAAACAACTGGGGAATTCAATCTGTGATACTTCTGTGTCCTAGTTGTTTACTATAGTCGTCCTCTATTAACCTAAGTTTCCTATGAGAAACATAATTAAGTTTACTACTTAAAGACTTCACTTAGGGATTCGTGAAGTTAGGTATGTTTATCTTTACTTTTATAGTTTGTGTATCCTAATCTTGTTCTTATTGATCTTCGTGGTTCTTGAAATCTCAGATCAAGAACGAGATAAATAGAAATCATAAAGTTCTCTTGGTCTCAGACTTTGTGATTTCTCAAGATATATCTAAAAATCTTCTTTGTTGATCGATTTAAGATTGTTCTTGTGAGGTGGTTAGTAATCCAGGCTTCTCAGCTAACTGAGTATAAGTATTCCGGATTTGTGAGGTTTCCTAGCTTTGCTATTGCAAATAAATTTCCAAGCCTTGATCTAAACAATTCAAAGGGAAATCAAATAAGATTATCTGTTAAAGGAAGATTGGTATAAAAAGTCACACCGAGGTTGAAGCAACTCTTAGGCTGTAAAAGACGTTAGCTAAGGGAATCAATTGTGTAGAGCCTTGCAAGGTTCAAAAGACGTATGGAGTATGACTGCAGCTAAATTGCTTGAAGGGTTAACTCGGTATTATCTACATTCCAGTCCGAAGTCCGATAGTAGGCTAGTGTCTGTAGCGGCTTAATACAACTCGGTTTTCAAATCTGGACGAGGTCTCGGGTTTTTCTGTAGGTGACAAAACTTCTGGTATCTTTGTGTTTTTGTTTTTTCTGCATTATATTGTTTTATCTTTATAATAAGAATAACACAAGTAGTATGTGTTCAATCTAGGTAGTTTAAGTCCTTATTAATTGTGGTCGACTACGAGACTTGTTCGTGTAGAATTTGTATCTTGAAAGATTGATAACAAGTTTTATACTTGGATATTGATTTCTGAGATTGTCCATGAACTCTTCTACACAATCAAGTTCATGGACTTTTGTTGTCTAGTTATATTGAGCGTGGAAAATATAAGAGAAAAATCTACATACATGTTGTTCAAGGTTCTTTAATTAGATATACTTGGAATTTTATTAGGTTTTGTCCATACAGGTTGTCGAACGAAAAAATTGGTGGTGTAGTTGATACCCTTTCATTTTCAATAGTTTAATAATAATTTAAAATATTAAATAAAATCATAAGGTAATCTCAGTTATCCATCTTTTTCTATCATATTTTATATATTTCACGCTTTAATTTGCCGTCAAGTGGCATGAGAACTTCAACTCCTGACCCTTTCTTTATTTTCGTCTAATTTTCTTTACCCTTTCATCTCTTTTACCCATATGGATCTCTGCATCTCTTTGTCTATACTCTATTATCAATTATCCATTTATGTTTATTATTGGATAAAGCGTATTTTTACAAGAAACTAGTTGGAAGCCTAGAAACAAGCTGAGATCCAACAACGTACTACTATATTTGTTGAACTGGTTGTCATGTTGGCCTACCAGCGAGCTTCATGAAGAACCAACCAAGGGAGCCGAAGCATATAGAGGGATGATTACATCGTAAGGGGATAAAGGGAGCCAAAGTAGATAGGGGGATGATTATATTGGAAGGGGATAAGCTAACTCTACCTTCCATGTCAAATTGCGGTATTGCGCCACCGAGACTCGAACCTGGGACCTCCTTGAACGCATCAAACCTTTCAGGAACGAGGATGACCAGCTGAGCTAGCTACCCATCGTTTAATAAAAAAAAAAAAAAAAAGTCAACCCTGTGTTTCTTCTCAAACTTATCTCGTCATTTTCTTGTGTTTTTCTGGTCAATTTCCATCTTATTTTCTTTCTGATACCTTTGTTAACATTCATCATATTGTATACCTTAAAAGAAGGTTCAGGAAATGGTCGTTTTTTCCCCGAACGAACAGCCGTTTAAATGGTCACACCTATGTAGCATGCCCGTGAGGGTCACCGATACTCGTGTCTATGAACGACCGATAAATTAACGCATAACTACTACGGTATTCCACGACCACGCTTGGAGGAATAGTGCGTTAACATATGATTCAACTTTCATAAAACCATTAGAATGCTGGTGCCAACGACTAAAAAGTCCAGTGAGAATATAACAAACTCGAAAACAGACTATCAATAAAAAGTTTCTCACTGTTAACCATTTAGACAGAAAGGGAGCTACAAACGGCTTCAACAGAGAACCACCGTCTTCAAGTACGTCTCTAGACAACCACAATAATAGGAAAGCAACAACGGTCAATGTAATGTCATCAGCCCTACTAGGGTCTTTCTTCTTGGACCGCCAATACTTCGTCCACTGAGCATAGCAATTGCCGGGCGTATATTTCCTTCATCTTAGCCGCTAAAGTTGCAGAAATTCGAAGGAAAAAAAAAGGGCAAATCGGTCTTCACTTCTTTTTTTCCCTATACACCGTACACTATCTACAGTTGTTCTACACTACACAAGGGTATTTTAGTCACTATGAATTGTCGTAGCAATGATAAGGGGGTGTGCAAACTCGATCCCCTTTTTGACAGATAGAGACACAGAAAGACAGAATCAGGTTTCTGTTCGTCGGGCGATTGTTTAATCCGGTAAGTGTCTTTCCGTCTTCTCTGTATTAGTTTATCCAGTAAGGTTAATGAAAGATCTTACTTATATTATAGGGTTTGAATATATCAAAACGAATTTGAGACATAATTATGAATTTGAAATTCTAGCAGCTTGAAGCCTAAAAATATCGTTTTAGGGTTGGAAATTTTGAATTTTAAAAACGTTTTAATTTTCTAACTAATTTGGAGCCTTTATAAGAAAGGCAGGCTACTGAAAGTTTGATATTAGCTCGGGAGTGGATTAATTTTCATGGGTTTTGTTGAATTGATGCGATTTTAGACGTTGTTTTTAGGGATTCAGAATGGACAATAGACGGTTTAATAACCGCGAGGAAGCAAGAGCTCAAGGTGAAGGGCAACGCAAAAGGGAAGAGGTAATTTTCAGTTGATTGATAAACTTGATGATTAAGAACGTGGTTTAGTTGTTCCTTTTGAATGTAAACATACCCCTTTGGTTGCTTAAAGGGTAAACAGAAATGTGAACTACACATTATTAATTTATTTGAGGTGTAATTCTGTGTTGGTGGTGCACCGTACAGGATTCCCTGGCGGAGGATCATGGAGATGACTTTCGTTTGTCCAGTAAACACAAACCTACGGAAAATCCTGATCTTGATAACGTGGAGCAAGCATCTTTGGACACACAATTAACATCTACTAATGTAGGATTTAGACTCCTTCAGAAAATGGGGTGGAAAGGGAAAGGCCTTGGCAAGAACGAACAAGGTGATTATATAGTCAATTGGCAATTACTTCTTTGCATAATTGAGTATGCAATGGTGGGGGGATTTTGTGAGAATATTTTGAATAAATTGCAGGAATCGTTGAGCCAATAAAAGCTGGAATCAGAGATCCTAAATTAGGGATTGGAAAGCAAGAGCAGGATGATTTTTACTGCTGAAGAAAATATTCAAAGAAAGAAGCTTGAAATAGAGTTAGAGGAAACCGAGGAGCATGCAAAGAAGCGAGAGGTATACCTACCAAACCAATGCTTTTATGTGGGAATGCTTAGTTTACAGGGTTATTTTGTGGTTGATGCATATTATCTTTTCTCAAATGCACATTTAATAACAGAAGGCAGCATATATCATATATGTGTGTCTTTTTGACGGGAATGATATATCTTAAGGGACCATCACCTTTGGAGGGTCTTGAGAATTTCCTACACTTTTTATTACCTGGTGGCTTCTACTGCCTGCTTCGTGCACATGATGAAAATCCAGGTGGTAGCAGAGCGTGAGCAGAAAATTCAAACTGAGGTTAAAGAAATCCAGAAGTCATTCTATTGTGATCTCTGCAGCAAGCAATACAAGTTGGCCATAGAATTTGAAGTTCACCTGAGCTCATATGACCATAATCACAGAAAGGTAGAAGGCCTTTCTCAATGTCTTTTTCAACTTAACTTCCAGACTAGGATGTTAAGTGTGATAAGTTGTTTATAGACCTTGGCTTAAATGGGTACTTTATTTTGTGTGAGGCTTGCAGCGGTTCAAAGAAATGCGAGAGATGCAGAGTGGTAGCAGTCGGGATGAGCGCCAAAAACGAGAGCAGCTACGTCAGGAAAAGGAGATGGCTAAGTTTGCTCAGATGTATTTATCCTTTACCTGCATCTTTTTGGTCTATGTTATAATCATATGAGGGCCAATGGGTGTGAGTTTGACTATGAATATTTTTTTATTCTCACAGTGCAGATGCTCATAAGCAGCAGCAGCAACAGCAGCAGCAGCAGCAAGATCAGGGGGGAGTGGCTTCTAGTATTGGAGGTGCTACTACACCATCGGATCAGGATCAACGGAAAGCATTGAAGTTTGGATTTTCTTCGAAAATTGGTTCATCCAAGGTATACATGCATGCAGTCTAGAGCGTATTCTTGTTGCAGTTTGTAGTCCTTGAATTTCATGTTTGATTAGACTACCCTAAGCTACATATAGATACCCATTTTGTAGTATATATATGTTCAAAATAGCTTAACTTAATTTGTGACAAATTTTATTGCCCTGATCAGGAAAGAAATAGTTCATGCTATGACATTTGTATTTCTCGGGGTAATTTACTGCTTAGCTAACCTGTGAAAGTATTCGGTGATCCTTTAGGCTGTTGCTATTTTATGCATATTTACTGTATCCATTTTCTAACCTTCTGTTTTACTTATATTTGTCAGAGTTCATTTGGTGCTGCTGCTAAGAAGAAAAAGGTTGTTCAAGTGTCCTCAATTTTTGGCAATGACAGTGATGAAGAGTAGCAAGATATAAGTTTCTCTATCATCCTCTCTTTCTGCCGCAAGTGGAACCCGCGTAGTAGGGAACCATTTCACTATTTCAGGCAGCATATCATCAATTTCAAAAACGTGGTAGTCAGTTGTATGTTTTTAGTATTATTTTTTATGGTGTTGTGGTATATGCTTATTATCATGTCAACTTTTAAATTTTAAATTTTAAATTTTAAATTTTAAATTTTCTGATTTTTTCTGTGGTGTTATGACTTTATTGTAATATACTTTTCAGTACTCCATAGCTCATCCTTGCTGTAAACAGGTATTTAGTAAACAGATTACAACGACACCATGGAATGAATTGTAACAAATTTGCCAAACACAAAGAAACCAACCGCATTTCTTCAATACGTCTTTTGCCAAACACAAAGAAACCAACCGCGGTTGGAATGGGAGATTGATTGATATATCACTGCATAAGGTAATAAGGTGGGTAGCAGAGAATCACGTGATGCACAGAACCTTATTCCCAGACAGCAGTCACAGCACTAACAACATCCAACTTATGTGTGCAGTTGTAGTCCAACAACCCAACCAGAATCCGATGCAACACACCTAGTCCAAAAACAATTCCTTCAAAACCGAGTTAAGTGTCACATAGAGGGGTGTACATCTCATGGAAAGGAAGGCAAATAACACACCATCACACAAGCAGAATCATAACAATCTTGACCCCCATCCACAAAAATTCTAAGAACCCTACTGTTTTGCAAATAGCTAAATACATGTATTCGAAGACATAAAGTTAATGTTTTCGTTTGAATTTAGCAATACCACTCATCTGTACTGAACCATCAAGCTAACCTGACTCTCTACACATCAACTGCATCATGTGGTAGGAATCTCGACATATCTTATTCAGAAGTCATTTCACTATGGGTAGAGATAGTCCATAACACGCTAAACAAGAAATCAGACACTGCAACACAAATTGATGCACAAAAATGAATATGCACAATGTAGAAAAGAACATCAAACGAGCCAGTAACTTCAAGGCAACCATAGCAAGTATATAAATATTTTGCAGTGAGATTTAGCCCCTTCCAATTCACAATTCTCATCAAACTTCTTCATCCATATTCATATTTTTCAGTCCTTAAACATGGTTTGCGAGAAACTTAAATTGGAAAACCATTATTTGAGCTGTTCATCTATAAAACTTAATAAGAAAGACGAAAAACAAAAGAAACATAAACCTGACTAAGTTGTCCATTATCAACCAAACTATCAACTGCACCAACCAACCCACATCGACTACTTACTAACTTACTCATAAGGGAGACCGTCATAAACACACGACTTGTCAATTTCCTGTCGACCTCAGCTCCTCCAATGCCAATTTGATTTGGTCTTGCACCAAGTCCATCCGTTTCGCATAAACCTCTAATTCCAGTACCTGCTGTTTTTTCCACTTCTCATCCACCATTTCTCCGCTCAACAAATTCATAGAAGAAGAAGAATTAGCCCCCAAATTCAATGGATTTAAACCCATCACTCCTAACCCTCTCACATTATTTGGTCCATTAATTGCAGACTGAAGCAATTCTTTAAACAACGGAGATAAACAACTCTTCACAGTCTCTTCAATCACACTTGAAACAGACAAATTCACGGGAATATTGGAAGGATTAGAAACATTAGGCGGCACCTCAGTTCTCTTTCTAATCCGTTTTCTTGACCTCGGAATAGCCTGCTTCTCTGAACCATTAATATCTGCGGCAACACCCCCATTATTACCTACACTTACATTCTTTACCTCGACAATCTGGAGAGGATTAGGGTTTCCATCTTCCTCCTCAACACCACCACCAGATACTACTACATTACCACCAGTCTCAGCACCCCAGATTTTCTTAGAGATTTCAAAACAAGATTGATCATGAGGCGTCTTAAAAACTAAATCTTTACCAGAACTGACTCTACTCATAACATTTCTATACTTCTTTTTCAATCTTCTTAATTTCTCAACTAACTGATTCTTATTAAACTCAAGCTGTAGTTTTGTTTTGATCTGATCATAAAATGGACCTGTATCATGATGGTAAGATGATGAGTTTTTAGTACCAGTACCTCTTTGTTTTGTATTGTATTCGAGAAACCCTTGTAAAAGCCCAATTTCATCTTCATCTGTCCACAGCCTCTGAAACAATTTTCTCTCTTCAGTTGAGGGGGGTTTTCTCTCTTCAGTTGTTGTCGTTATAGCCATCATTGGAGTGATGGGTTCTTCAATTTTTTGCCGTTTGATTTCAGGTTCACCACCAGTTTGGGTGGTGGTAATGGTGGTGGCGATTGCTGGAGCAGTGGTGGTGGTGGTGGAAACAGAAGTTGAAACAACGGGGGTGGTTGCTTCCATGTTAGGAATACTGGGTTGTTGAGGAATAGGATCAGAAGAAGTTGTAGGAGAATCTAATTCAAGATCTTCATCTTCATCTTCATCATACTCCTCCATATCTTCATCTTCTTCAAGTTCTTCATCTTCCTCATCATCAAAATCTTCTTCTTCTTCTTGATTAGTATTCATGTTTTGATCCTCTTCTTCGGGCATTCTCGAAGAGAAATAAGAGAAACAGAGAGATATAGATGAAGAGAGGGATTAGTTGAATCTCGGCGATTAAAAGGAGAGAAGGTATTATGGTTTTGGATTTTGGTGTTTGGCGTGAACTTGTGGGGTGGGGGTTTTAGGTTAGTTCTTTTGGCATCTAGGGTTCGCGATGGGGGTCTTAATTATTCTAGGTTATTTAAGGCTGACCAGACTAATTCACGATTTTCATGCTGAGATGGGATATCAAAAGAAAGGTTTTTCCTTTTCGAACCAAAAGATTATATTCGTGAATGGTCTATCCTTTTTCTGTTCAAACCCTACACGAATAACAGAACAAAAAGTTTGGCAAACTTGCCAAATTCTGATGCTATACCAAACTACTTGTACTGGACCCTGATTCAAAAAAGAATAATTTTTTCTTTGATGCACACGTCTCAAAACTAGTTTTACCAGGATGTTTTTGTTTATCGGAAAATTATATAACAATTCGGTGGTGAATCTTTTGAAATATATGTGAGGATCCAAGGCTCTGAGCCACCCCGAGCCATACCATTTTGTGATATTCATAGTTTGGTTCCTTGTTGGTGGACTTGGCACGGCTAGTCAGCTTGCTAACCTTAGCTGTAATGAGTACTACTACAAATTACAACTTTTTTGTTTATTAAGATCCATGGTTTTCGACCATTTGAACCATTCATACACTTAAAGTAGAAACCTATGCATTTGTTTGACCATGAGAGATGTAAAGGGGGCAAACTTAGTTGCCTGCCACTAGTTTGTTTTGTTTCTGTTTAGAAAGTACACCGTGTTTATTCCTCCACTGCAACAAAACATTCATGTTTGGCCACACAAATGAAAAGTTCGTTTCATGCGATGGCTTAAAGATTGTGGGCATATAGTCATTACTTTTTTTACTCCGAAGATGATCATGTGGCATGATAGATTCCAACAGAAACTTTCATGATGCGACGAACTTTTTTTCATCATATTATTATCTTTTTCTTTGCTTTCAGAGTAACAAGTGATTATTTGTATTTTATTTTGAGTATGATTTGGCACGTGAGGTGGATCAGCTCTAACCCCTTACTCGGACTCATTTGAGTCAAAGAATATAATATCTGTGATTTACGGATCTAATCGACCGACTTATATTTTTGAGTCAGTGGAGTTACATCTAACTCAAAAAAAAAAAAAAAAAAAAAAAAAAAACATATTGTGTCAGATCCAAATGAATAAGGTGATTTCAGTCAGATCTATACTGTCGATCAAAAAACAAAACAAAAAAACATGATGTAAGTCTTATTGTGGAACTTAAGTTATTCCAAGTGTGGAAAAAAATGTTGAGTGTCAAGTCTGATGACTTCCAAATTAGGGTCATCCACATTATTATTCAAGGTATGTTCCAAGGTTTCATGCAAGATAGCTTGGAATCCAAATGATAAAGGTAATCCAATTTGCGTCAAGTTTGATTTGAAATCGCGTTAAATCTATAATACAAAACAGAAGGGGTTTTTGAGCCACCGACGGACGAATAACATTTTCAGAGACAAACAAGTGATCCGACCATCCCAGTTTCATCCTAGCCATTTACATCTAACGAATGTAAGAGTTGTAACCTTCTTCCTTTATGGCTATATGCATTGATAACCCTCATAATTAGCTCCACACTTATTAAAAACAAATGTCCCACCAAAAAAATAAAGTGGACAATTAAATATTAAAACCATGTAGAACTCATATTTTTACACTCATATTTTATTATAGAAAAAAAAATAAAAATCCTTGCATCATATCTTTAAGAAAATCAGATTAGCCAAACCTTCATCAACCTACAAAACACAAATAACATTGAATGTTGGCGGTTATAATGTGTAAACCCAAACAACAAAGAATTTTAGATCCTCTTTTTAAAAATACAAAGAATAATTTTCATTATACTCATTGTAAAGGGAATAATCGAAAAATGAAACACATGTCCATAAAATGACGCACCGAAAATTTACTCTTAAATTATAGAACTTATTTTAATTTTAGCGCTCGAATAAGCCAGTCTTCATCAACCTGCAAAACACAAGTAACATTAGAGCATTTGAGGTTGCAATGTGTAAAACCCAAAGAACAAACAACTTTAGGTCATTTTTAAAGAAATACAAAGAAAAATTCCTATAATCTTCATTATTTTAATAGTCGTTCCTTCATGTTCCCTTGAAAAATGAAGCATGTTTTCATCCATAACAAATTTAGCATTCTTAGGAACATTTGAGCATTATTGATCCAGATCATGACTATCTTTTCGTCCATATAAACATGATTGAAAATCTTGGTGGCTTGAATTTTGACAGGGACATTAGATCTTAGTCATTTATTGATGCCATGAATAGTTTAATCAAACTCTTATTCCTCTTTAAATTGAGACTCTTTGCCGTGAAAGGTGAGAAATGAATGGCTGGAGCAGCGGTTTAGCCTTAGAAATGTAAGCACAGAAAGTAGCGTTCTTAACCGTGTTTAATCTTAAATGTAAGCACGGAGAGTAAAAATATTGATCGGGTATCTTTCTGCTAAGTGGTAGGCCTTTGAATGTGTATAAATTTAAGCCTACTTGTAATAAACCGCAAGTGCACGGCGTCTATCGGAGACGCGGCAAGTACGGGTCGAACCACAGAGACTTGTGGTGCTCTGATTGATCTACAGCTATGCTAAACTGAATTCAGTGAAGATAATACAATTATGGTTTTGCCGATACTACCGATTGAATGTTATGATGGTGAAAAATAAATGAAATACAAATATTGCAAATAAATGGGTCTTCGGGATTATCAATTTCACCACTAACTCATGTTATGTGTCAACTAATTGGAAGCTTCTTGTTCCTATGGCGACAAGGGTAGTTTGTCAATTCCACCACCTATCTTAGGAGTTTCTCCTAGTGATACTTCAATGTTCGGCTAAGGAACTAATCTTGAGCATCGGTTGTCTAATTAAGCACAACCAATCAAGGGAATTAGCATCTAGTTCTAAGGCTTGAGTATGCAATACCACAAACAGTTGTAGTCTAACTACAATGGATCTATAATTTAAAGTATCCATTGTGAGAGTAAAGTTTTGGGTATTAGAATTGAAGTTATACGATACATTAATCACTCAAGAAAACTTCAACGTAGTTTAAACACAACATTGAATTAGGGTTTCATTGAAACCTAACTAACTAAATTAAAACATGATATGAACAATTAAACTACAAATTAAACAAATTAAATCCTAATTGACGACCGGCTAGCCCTGCATAAGCAAAAATAACTTCTACATCATCTATTTATACATGCAAATGAGACTCCCAAAACCCTAATTCTTTTAAAAATAAAAATTACACAAAAATCTCTCACCCATACTCTGCATCGGTTGTTGGCTCTGCTCATGCTTCTCCGACCTCTGAATCGACCATGCACAATGGGTTTGGTGAAACCCTAGTTTTAGTTTTTCTAAGTTAGCCTCTAGGGTAGAAGCTAAGTGAGAGAAAACTAAACCTAGAGAAGAAATGGGGGCTCTGGAGTTGTTGTTGCGGTGTGAGAGATGGAGTGGTGGTGCGGCTAGTGTCAGGGAGTGATGGAGGTGGTGATGATGGTCTCTGAATCGGGTAAGGGATGAGAAGGTGAGGGTAAGGGATTTGCAGAGAAGAAAGATAAGATGGAGAAGAGAAATGATAGAGTTGCTCGATGGGTATAGGGTATGGGTGCTTTGCTGTGAGGCATGAATAGCGAGAGCTGAAGGAACAGGCGGTGCGAGCATTGGATGGAGCTGATAGAGATCTGAACGGCTCAGGATTGATGGACTCGGATCTGGGTCGCGGCGGGTCTAGCTCAAGCCCATGTCTTGTAGATGAGTTGCTACTTGTTGGGTTGCAACTGTTGCGCGCGCGGGCTTTGGCTTTCTGCTCCATAGATGCTCGACCCGTTCCGCTCTTTCGGCTCCTCGTTTCTCCGGACTTTATTTAGTACCTAAAAATACAAAATTAATTAATACAAATATTTATTCTTGAAAACAAAGAAAACACGAACTGGATAATATCTCGATTTCTAAGCGCAAAAGATGAGTAAAATGCCAATAAAAAGGTGAATAAATATGCACTATTTGGCACTCATCAAATACCCCCAAACCTGAATTTTACTTGTCCTCAAGTGAAACAGAAATTAAGAAATCCTAACTATACCCCTGTCGCAGGTCTCTCGAATGCATTTAGCGTATGCACTAAGCCTTTAAACCCCTAGGTGTCCCTAGTGGACGAGTTGTAGTCTCGTGAGGGTTTACCAGAGGTGTACCCACAAAACCTTCTCCAACTTCAGAGTGTAAAAGAGTCTCAAGCCTCCAAGAAGCTATGAGGACATAGAGTTTCTGCGTGCTAGTAACAGAAGTTGGAACTACCAAAGAACGCATTCTCATCCTTAAGTGCTGAGCGAGAAGTAACCATACCATATGAAAGAATTCGGATTCGATTGTGATCATAAGCCTCGACTTCTGCCTCACTATTAGGGTTTTATGATAATTGCACTCAAAAAGATCGCTTTTTTAGTCTCTCATGTGTGCAGGCAGGAATAAAAAGAGAAATCCTGCACACGTTGTAGGTAAGAAGGATAACCTTCCGAAATAAAATCTGGAGACTCCACAAAAGTGTGGACAAAAAGAATCGTTTTCTGATGATCTCTAAGAAAGGAAATCAACCATTAGCAAGGGTGGGAGTACTCACTTACCTTTTCACCCGATCGGCAATTAATATCACTCTCTCATAGGAACCATAGAAACGTCTTCAATCTTCGGTCTTCGGTCTTCAAATGTTGATGACGAACTTTTAAACTTCACAAAACTTGACAATTTTTTTTAACTTTTCTACTCAAATTCCTTGTTGTTTGGATTTTTCTTCTTGAACTCTCTTTACCATGGTGGTAGCAAAAATAAACTACAATATTATTATTATTATTATTTTATTTTATTTTTTACAATAAGTGAAAATAAAAATACAAATAATGAAACAACTAACTCCATGGACAAAGGACTTTAACACTCAATTTTTCCACAACTTGTATTGTCTTGATTTTATAAATTTCATTAATTCTCATCCTATTTTTCTTTTCTTTGTTGCACATAAACCTTGGACTATATCAATTTTTCTTTCAATATTCTGATGACGCTCCGTTTGTTGATGATGATGTGTTTCTATGGGTCTTGCTGATTGAGAGAGAGTGATGCTAAACGCAAATCGATATTTAGAAGGAGTTTTCATCTTTAGACGTCACCCTCATGATTGACAAAAACTAGCACCGAAGAGATCAAAAGTAGTCTTTGAAATTGGTGCGGTTGGGTAGCTCACCATTCCTACCGGAATTGATGTACGGTGACACACACTCTATGACTTTTCTAGAAAGTTGCAAAAATTGAAGGTTGGTGCCTCACTTGATGTAAAATGGGTAGTCTCCACTATGGGTGATCACAATTCTACTACCGAATATCTAAACAAAGACCTAATTCGCTCTCCTCCGGTATGGTTAAATCCAACTTTAACGCTCTAATCAACTAAGAAACCCGATTGCGTTCTCCAAGACTTCCAATTTCTGTTATTTCGGCCGATTCTCTATGTAAACATAGCTAGAAGCATGCTAGTGACTCTAAAATCTCTAAAGTTGGAGGTTTTTACAAAAAGAGTTTTATTTTTTTTTTATTTTTTTTATGAAAATAAAAGGTTAAAAAGACTAAAAACTCTATATGCAAATGCACTCCCAAACCTAAATTAAACATTGTCCTCAATGTGTCAACAGATAGGAAAATTTAAACAAATCACATACCATGAGAACTATGCTGAAAGAGAAAAGGGAAGAGATTACCGGATTGTCGGCGGGAGCAAGGTTGAGCTTCATTAGTCAAGGCTAGAATCCAACATATCATATCGGATTAGCACAAAATATGTACAAGAAGACTCAACCGATTCAAGAAAGAAAAAATTTAACAAGTCCTACTGGATTATATACAATGAAAATTCACCATACACTAACAATCTAAAGAGTTGAGGATCAACCCAATATAAAATATATACAAACATCAACAGCCTTACACAAATATAACATGATAGTGCAAGTAAGGCTGCACATGGGAATGACTTTCCCCCAAACCTAAACTTGTCAACAGGTGCGGTTTTGAGCACAAAATCTTGCAAATTTAAAGGTACATCATGCACAAAGTCTAACTCAAAATGAGTTTTGCTAATAACAGGCAGACATACACATTCCAACTGTGGCTCCTTAAGAGTGTTATACTTTGATGCAAAATAGTCCAAGAGGACTTGGGAAGCACAAAGCTCTAGGCCTAAGTTAGGCATTTTTAGAAAAGTTGGTTTTGCAATTTTGTGACAAACTACACCTAGGTTTGGTGGAGGAGTTTCAATTTGTGACTTAGGAGAGAGATTAGGTGCATCTAAGTTGTTTTCATGTATAGAATCGTTTGCACCATCACATACTTTCCTAAGGTCAGAAGAGGGTAAATCATGCTCACCAGCATAGACAAATTCATCAATCACCATGTCATACTCATCAGAGGAGGCAACATGTTGTGACATGGGTAGGGAATCAGACACAACAATAATATCATGATCTAAAAGAACATTAGTGTTAACAGAAGATTCATCTTTTCCTAAGTCACAAACAAGTTGTGAAGCATGCTCACATTCACTGAAGAATTTCACAAACCCAAGCTCAGAATCCATATCACATATATGAATGTTAGAAGAAGTATTATTCATAGGGTTCACAGAAGAGACGCCTAACGTCTCTGAACCAAAAGATGCCATCATATTTTCTGCATGCACATGCTCTTCTAACATATCATATTCATCATCATCATCATCATAACAAAAATGCATTTCCCTATTAGCATTTCTAGTATACTCATTTACCTCTAGATTAGGTTCATATTCAGTGTTAGTTGCATGAGTAGGAATAGAAACACTATTTTCAAGATTTACTTTATTAGGGACAATAATCATCCTATCATGAACTGCCTTCCATTCTTCCTTTTCTAAATGAATAAGGTTCATCTTTAAGAACATGTGACATTGTTCAATGGAGGGAGAGTCTTCAATAGTGGGTATGCATGTTTCATATGAATAATCATTAAATGGTTGTGCACATGGTTCACTAGAGAAGGGATGATCATGCATGTTCGTATGGATGGTCATGTATTGCATTCATTTCAAGCCTAGCATTTTGCTCCATGAGCGTTTCCATTAGTGATTGTAAACAAGGAGTCGCCTGGGAGTATAAAATTGTTCAACTCCCCACTGTGGTGATCGATACATGTGCTCATGATGGTTAGGGTATGAGTATCCAAGGTCGTGGCCCCGAGAAGGCTCATAATACTCCCTAAAATCATTATGGTCTGTGGGGTTTCATATGGTGAAGCATGCCCGTAAGCAAGCTCTCTAATGGATTTGTTTGTATCCCCGGGGCTTGTGCACCAAAATCCTGACATGATTTAGCACTCAAATTGAACTCAAGCCCAGTTGTAGTGGACTTAATTTGGTTTATTGGGTTTCATTTGGTTTATTGGTTTTCATTTGGTTTTGTGGGTTTCTTTTTGGTTTGTTGGGTTTGGTTTGGTTTAGGAATGTTTGGTTTGTGTGGGTTTTGATTTGGTTTATTGGGCTTCAGTTTGGTTTATTGGGGATTAGTTGTTTGCAGCCCAGGAAGATACAACCCACAAAAGAAAATAACACTTTATTCTAAGTGTAAGCCCAAAAGGTTGCTTTTTGAATTTGCTAAGCCCAGCTGAATAAGTGTATTTCAGCCCAGATGATGTGGGCTCAGTGTGTGCAGACAGCCCAGCAGTGTGGTTTATGTTGGCTTGGTTGTGTGTAGCCCAGTTGTGGGCAAATGCACAGCTTGGTCAGGCTTACACCCCAGTTGTGTGGGGGTGCTTTTAGTTGCTGCAATGCACAGCACTGACTGTGGAGGTTGGCAGCTCAAGAGAGTGCACAACACTTGCATGCATTAAACACAAGCCGGGCAGGTGTACAATGCAAGATAGAGAGTCAACAGTTAGCGGTGGCTTGAATACACAACTCACAGGGCTAAAAATAAACTGTGCACACACAAATGCACAACTCCAGGGCAGATCGAAGTCAGGCACAGAGAAATACAGAGCAATACAAAAAGGCAATACAGCCAAAACTTGCGCCTTCTGTGGGGCTAGCAAGGTGGAAGAAAGCTCACAAACTTCACAGGCTATGTTCAAGGCTTGATTGACCTAGTAGACATGCTCAAGGTACAGTGGCTGATGTTGCCCATACACACGGTGATGTCAACAGTGTAAGCTCGTGGTTTGCTCGTGTTATGCAAGGGGTTTAACAAAGACACACACAAGGCAATGGCGAGCTCGTGGTAAGCAAGGGTTATGCTCAGCTAACTTGGCTTTCCAAGTTGTGACCCAACACTTGCAGCTTCAGGGGCTAGCAAGGTGGTGAACACAGGGCAATACAGGTGGTAGACTAACTTATCAGGCGGTCATGATGTGCCACAGAATAATGCTCATTATAGTTCACAGATGTATGCATGTAACTTGCAGCTTCGTGGTTGAGCAGCAGCAGTGGTCATATGACTTCAATGCTCACAATTTTAGGCACCACAGGATTGCAGGTTTAGCACGCAAGGTAACTGGCTCAACAGTGTCCAGCACGCAAGGTCACGTATTCATGCACAAAGTTGCACACAATCACAGAGTCATGCTCATGTTGCATACATGGTATATTATCATCATGATTCAATCATTCAATGCTCCCACCAGACTCACAAAATACTGCATTTGGTGAGCTTACTCACTGAGCTAACCTCGTTATGTGCTTTTCCTTGCCTTCCTTGGTTGGCTCGGGTGCTCGGCAGTCAGCAAAGACATCGAGCACAGCAAGCACAAAGTGTGCACCGTTAATCTCAACAAAGAGTTTTAGTTCCTAGGAGTGTAAGGGTAAAGGAAAGACAGGGAGCACCAGCTTGATTGTAAACAGCTGAGATAATTTTACAGCATGAAAGAGTGCTGTAATTGGTTACTTGGACTGACTGGGGAGGGGCTGATACAATATGCAAAATTTCAGCTGAGTTGCACTCAGCTGAGTTAAACTAAGCTACAGGATAACACAGTAAGCTACAGAATGAACAAAATGCAATGAGCAAAGAGTAAAACAAAGAACAATGGAAACTAAGTTACACTACAATGCAAGGCTACAATGCACTCGACAAGTTACGATGCAAGTTACAAATTTTAAACTAAGTTATACTAAAACAAGACTAAAAGCAAAGAATGTAAGTGAATAAACTGACAGAGATGATTGAAAAAAAAAATAGTGAAGTCAAGCCAAAAATCACAGGGCACACGCCAAGTCCCCGGTAACGGCGCCAAAAACTTGGTAGGCCTTTGAATGTGTATAAATTTAAGCCTACTTGTAATAAACCGCAAGTGCACGGCGTCTATCGGAGACGCGGCAAGTACGGGTCGAACCACAGAGACTTGTGGTGCTCGATTGATCTACTGGCTATGCTAAACTGAATTTCAAGTGAAGATAATACAATTATGGTTTTGCCGATACGGTTGATTGAATGTTATGACAAGTGAAAAATAAATGAAATACAAATATTGCAAATAAATGGGTGCCGGGATTATCAATTTCACCACTAACTCATGTTATGTGTCAACTAATTGGAAGCTTCTTGTTCCTATGTAAGAGACATAAGGGTAGTTTGTCAATTCCACCACCTATCTTAGGAGTTTCTCCTAGTGATACTTCAATGTTCAGCCTAAGGAACTAACCTTGAGCATCGGTTGTCTAATTAAGCACAACCAACCAAGGGAATTAGCATCTAGTTCTAAGGCTTGAGTTGCAATACCACAACACAAGTTGTAGTCTAACTACAATGGATCTATAATTTAAAGTATCCATTGTGAGAGTAAAGTTTTGGGTATTAGAATTGAAGTTATCGATACATTAATCACTCAAGAAAACTTCAACGAGTTTAAACACAACATTGAATTAGGGTTTCAATGAAACCCTAACTAACTAAATTAAAACATGATATGAACAATTAAACTACAAATTAAACAAATTAAATCCTAATTGACGCACTGGCTAGCCCAGGCATAAGCAAAAATAACTTCTACATCATCTATTTATACATGCAACAGACTCCCAAAACCCTAATTCTTTTAAAAATAGAAATTACACAAAAATCTCTCACCCATACTCTCTGCATCGGTTGTTGGCTCGCTCATGCTTCTCGACCTCCGAATCGACCATGCACAATGGGTTTGGTGAAACCCTAGTTTTAGTTTTCTCTAAGTTAGCCTCTAGGGTAGAAGCTAAGTGAGAGAAAACTAAACCTAGAGAAATGAAAGGTCGGGCTGGAGTTGTTGTTGCGGCTGACAGAGATGGAGTGGTGGTGCGGCTAGTGTCAGGGAGTGATGGAGGTGGTGATGATGGTCTCTGAATCGGGTAAGGGAGGAGAAGGTGAGGGTAAGGGATTTGCAGAGAAGAAAGAGAAGATGGAGAAGAGAAATGATAGAGTTGCTCGATGGGTATAGGGTATGGGTGCTTTGCTGTGAGGCATGAATAGCGAGAGCTGAAGGAACAAAGTGAGCGAGCGTTGGATGGAGCCGATAGAGATCCGAACGGCTCGGGATTGATGGACTCGGACCGGTCGCATGGGGTCTAGCTCAATCCCATGTCTTGTAGATGAGTTGCTACTTGTTGGGTTGCAATCGTTGCGCGCGCGGCTTTGGCTTTCGCTCCATAGATGCTCGACTCCAGCTTCTTCGCTCTTTCGGCTCCTCGTTTCCAGACTTTATTTAGTACCTAAAAATACAAAATTAATTAATACAAATATTTATTCTTGAAAACAAAGAAAACACAGAATCTGGGATAATATCTGATTTCTAAGCGCAAAAGATGAGTAAAATGCCAATAAAAAGGTGAATAAATATGCACTATTTGGCACTCATCACTAAGGTATAATTATCGACCTCACCCAGTTCACCGTTGATTTAGATTTTGTGTCCTCCCGGTGGTCTGTTTCTACACCAGGAAACGTTACAAAAAAGGGCCATCATAATTGAGGACATGCACTGCGTGATTAAGGTATACAACTCATTTTTTTTTCTTATTTTAATTAGACCAAAAATATCGGAATGGAATCACCAGAGCATATGAATAATGAACACAGGGCGTTCGTCCTTGCGATCTAAGAATATTTTTTGGGAGGATGTAATTTTATTTATTGCTCATCGGATGAAGATTCCGCATAATGGTCTCATTAAAACCACCAATCTTTGGGGATCGTAAAAAAATTATTTATGGCCAAAATAAGACAATTTACCTGGATTTTTATCAACAACTATTATTTTAATCAGTTGGAAGTGTAACCGAATTTATAATTATTTGGATGAAAAATATCTAACATTCGTAGCTACAAAATCTCATGAGTCAGATTAAGTCTTATAATAGGGTGTAGTAATTATTAAAATCATTATGATAAAAAATTATCCTGTCTCATGCTGTGCTGTTATGGCACGAGTTATTTCAAGTCTATCATATAATGATATTTGGATTGCCACAAAACGTTATTCAGATTAGCACTCAATATTAACTATTGATTTTAGAAAAATTCAAGACAGATCCAATGGCATGGAGTGAGTAGCAATTAGATTAGTGTTTTGATTGGAAGTTTACACCAAAGTTGGAATTGTTCCACCATTAGACTTAAACTTTCATGATATATTTCAAGTGTTGGATGTGTCGTGGAACTTGGAAGAGGAAGATGAAAATCTTCCTGCATGAAAATGCGGGGGTCTAACAACCACACCCAACAATTCGTTTGGCAATCTGAGAAGACTTACCCTAATATACTTTCTAGAGAATCAACTAGACAGTCAGACTCAATCTAGAGTAAAGTATATCAAAGAGTTTAATATCTCTGTTTCACAATGTAATCAGCAAATCAAACAGATAGAAATCCGCGAGCCTGATTATTATGTGAAACAACTTGAACGGTACCAAAGACCAATGTTCAAGTGACAATCAATTTAAATCAACAACCAAAGGTTTGATATTCTAATTGATTGATCTTAACACACAACCTATGATATTTCAATTATATAACAAAATATAATGCGGAAAAGAAATAACACAGACACCAGGAAAACCGCAAATGCGGAAAAACCCCAGGACCTAGTCCAGTTTGAACACCACACTGTATTAAGCCGATACAGACTCTAGCCTACTACCAATTAACTTCGGACTGGACTGTAGTTGAACCCTAATCAATCTCACACCGATTCAAGGTACACCAGTGCGTTCCTTACGCCGTCGATCCCAAAGCAGGATACTACGCACTTGATTCCCTTAGCTGATCTCACCCACAACCAAGAGTTGCTACGACCCAAAGTCGAAGACTTGATAAACAAATTTGTCTCACAAAGAAAAGTCTATAGATTGAATAAATCTGTCTCCCACAGAAATACCCAAGAGTTTCTGTTCTGTCTTTTGATATATCAAGGTGAACAGGAACCAATTGATAAACCAGACTTATATTCCCGAAGAACAACCTAGTATTATCAATCACCTCACAATAATCTTAATCGACTAGCGAAACAAGATATTGTGGAATCACAAACGATGAGACGAAGATGTTTGTGATTACTTTTATCTTGCCTATCGGAGAAATTAATCTCGAGCCAATTATTTCAATTATACTCAATACGATGGAATCGGTCAAGATCAGAACACGCAATAACAGAGAAAATAGTTGGGTCTGGCTTCACAATCCCAATGAAGTCTTTGAAGTCGTTAACCTACAGGGTTTCGATAGAAACCTAAGGTTAAAGGATAATCGACTCTAGTTATGCAACTAGTAACATACAGGAGGTGTGGGGATTAGTTTTCCCAAAATAGAGTTCTCCTTTTTATAGTTTTCAAATCGGGGTTTGCAATCCAAGTTACGTTGGTAACAAAGCATTCAATATTCACCGTTAGATGAAAACCTCGATTCAACCAAGCTAATATCTTTCAACCGTTAGATCGAACTTAGCTTGTTACACACAAATGAAATGTACCCTCATTTGGATTTATGTAACCGCACTCCAAACGTGTACACCATGTTGGTTCACAAATAGTTAACCGAGGTTAGCCATATGATTACTCTCATATCGACCTTATTCATCTTAACCATAACTAGTTCAAATGACTCAAATGAAACTATTTAAAGAGTTTTTAAATTGCTATATTCTCATAGAATTATACAAGAACACAATTGAAGCAAAATCGGTTTGATTCACTCGAATCAATCATGAACATTATAGCCACGGTTTGCAAAGATTGCATTCCTTATTATATAAATGTTTATGTTCATGCTCATAATCGATTTTAAAACTTTAACCTTCAAGTATGCAAACGTGTACGCATACTTGAAATACCCGGACTAAGATTGAGTTACGCCAGTACACAATCGGGTACGCGAACTTTAAATCCCAGCAGAAATTCTCGGACATGAACCTGTACGCCAGTATGCAAACGTTTACGCATACTTAGGTTCCCCGGATTTCTCAAACCAACAGGTACGCAAACGGGTGCGCATACTATGGTTCTCGGACATGGATTACATATGTGCAAGAGTGCACAACATGCCATATCCAATAATTCTTAAGTGTTCTAAACTCTTATTTCAATCATTGAAACTTTCTTAGAGGATGACAATAGCCGTTTTCACACACTATTAGCATCAAAGCAATTTTTCAAGTTATTGAAATAATCATAACGAAACATTCCAAGACAACACCAAATGATTGTATCACACAAATCATGTAAGATGTTACTCGGCAATTTTCACATGATATAAGATGAACTTGGTCGAAGCAAAAGCTTGCCAACACATATTTCGAGAAATATGTAAGCGAGATAAACTCAGCTCGAAATCTCAAATGTGTATATAGGAAACTATATCGTAATACGACTTATGTCTCAATATAGGAGATAGAGTAGAAATAGACCTTCCGAGTGATAGATGAGTTTAAGTCTCCGCATACCTTTTGTCGATGAAGTTCCACAAGCTCACCTTAGTAGTTCTTCGTCTTCAAATGATGAACGTCGTGAAGTCTAAGCTCAACTACACAATCTATGTCCTAGTCCGAGACATCTATAAATGAGCTAGAAATCAAGACTTATATTTTTGATCACTAACATTGACAAACATGCTTGAGATAGCAACGCATGCGAGTTCGACCGAGCAGTGCTCTAACACAATATAATACTTGATCTTGTAGTACTTGCAACAAAATCTTGCACCTCCTTAAAGCCATCATAAAGGAAAATCAAATCAACTAATTAAAGTTAAACCATTGGATTGAAGATTGGTACTGTCAGAGGAAAAGATAAATTATTTAATTAATGGGAAAAAGTGGACAAATAAGTGTTATTTACATGGGTTTAAGTGAAATCATTTAATTACGAAAAAGTGACTATAAAAATGAAAACTAATATTTGAAACTTCATATCTTTCGAGCTAAACACCGTGTTTATATAAATTTCATAAATCAAAATAGATATTTAATTAAAATTTCGTATCCTTCAAAGCTAAGAACCGAGTTTATATGAATTTTAATATATTTAGAAAGCCTTTAAAATTATTTATATGACGAGCAAAGATAATAGTATCAAATTTTTAATTTTCATCGTATAACTATCTCCAATTTTTATACATTTTTTTTCGCAAAAGTTAAACATATTTTAAGGATAAATTGGGATAACCTATTCTTATATTTTACTCAGATGGTATTCAAAATTTTAAACCCTTATCCATTATCCCATAATACATAATCTATTATATTTTGAATGAAAAAGCATTACAAACGCCGTGCAACACTCCTCTAAACTCTTAAAAGGTAAGTTGAAAAATAGTGTTGATGTCATGCAACGTACATGCACACTACTTTTCAGTTAAACTCGAGTTAATTGTAATTTAACCCAGTAACTAACATGCATCATCAAAACCTACTATAGTAGGGAAAAATATGATGTAAGTCTTATTGTGGAATCCAAGTGTGGAAAAAATGTGGAGTGTCAAGTATGATGACTTCCAAATTAGGGTTATCCACGTTTTTTACAAGGCGTGTTCCAAGGTTTCATGCAAGATAACTTGAAACTCAAATGATAAAGGTAATCCAGTTCGCATTGAATGTGATTTGAAATCACGTTAAATCAAACGCTATTTAGATTTCCACAAAACGTTATTCGGATTAACACTCCATAATGTAAAGGCATGAAGTGAGTGGCAACCGGATTAGCGTTTTGATTGGCGTTCCACACCAAAGTTGGAATTCTTCCACTATTAGACTTACACTTCCATGATCCACTCCAAGTGTTGATTGTCATGGAACTTGGGAGATGGAATTCTTCCGGCATAAGACTTGATCTCATAGTACTTGCTACAAAATCTTTCACCTCCTTAAAACTACCATAAATGAGTTCAAAATCAGCAAATAAAAACCGAACCATTGGTTTTAAGATTGGTAATGTTTGAGGAAAAGATAAACCATTAAATTAATGAAAAAAACTGGAATAATAATTGTTGTGTACCCGGATTCAAGCGAAAATAGCTTAGAAATCATTTATTTACGAAAAATGACATTTTAGAAAAATGAGACTTAATATTTGAAACTTCATATCTTTCAAGTTAAGCATCGGAGTTTATTATGAATCTCATAAATCAAAATTGATATTTAAATTTCATACTCAAGCTAAGCATCGAGTTTATATGAATTTCATATATTTAGAAAGACTTTAAATTTATTTATACGAAGAGCAGAGATAACAATATGAAATTTTTAGTTTTCAACATATAACTATGTCCAACTTTTGTACGTATTTCCCACAAGTTAAACATATTTTAAGGATAAATTTAAATAACCTATTCTTATATGTTACTTAGACGGCTTTTAAAAATTTAAACCCTTATCTACTAGCCCATAATAAAAAATCTATATAATTTTTGAATGGAAAAGCATAACACCATGTTCAACACTCGTCCTAACTATTTAAAAGGTAAGTGGAAATAATAGCGTTGCCGACATGGGATGTACATGAATACAATTTGTTCGTAAAAATCGAGTTAGTTGTAATGTAACCCAGTTACTAACAGCCATAATTAAAACCTGCTATAGTGGGAAAAGATACAACCTCGTCGGGTACTTGATAGTTACTCTCAAATTTAAATGTCAAATGGTGCAACCATAATTATGGAACAATAAACTGTTGAAAAAATGTCAAATTTTGGACGGTGACTTAGTTAGTGATCAAAAGAAATAGACATAATCAATTTAATCATAGATCTATTAACCATTTAAGTTTTTGGATTCATATGCCTCGGATAGGATTTTGATAAATTAACAACTTCGCTAAAATAAAAAAGAAAAAATTATCCATTCCTGAATTGGAAGTTAGTCAAATTTATAACCGCACTAAATATATTACATGATGGAAAACTTTAATTGCTTATAAATATGAATTGATATATGATTCATAATCATTATTTCACTGTTAAGATGCCTTATTTAAAGGAAATTATACATTAATTTTGAAACTAAACTTGAGAACCAAATTTGACATACTAACGCTTGGTAGGGTCAACCGAGTAGTGCTCTAACAATTTACATGAGCAAAATAATAATAATGGCAGAAGATAAACATGAAACAACCATAACACAAAATATATGTGGCTCACCTTTACGGGATACATTCACGGTCAAAACCCACCATAATAAAACTATCATGACATCCTCTCAGTGTTGGGTAGATTGGCACCCAGAGCGCAACGAAACACAAGATTACAAAGAACAATTGGTGATTTAACTAAACATGGGAGAAATAATAAGAAAGAGACAGAAGATAAACAAGCACACATATCCACAACACAAGATGTACGTGGTTCACATTTACAGGCTACGTCCACGGCCAACACCACCAGAAAAAACTTACAATTAAATCAAACACCATTACATGCTCTTTCCGCAACCCTAGATAAGACCCAAAGAGTTAACAAGACATACCCGAGAACACCATTCAAGAAACCATAGAAATCAATTCTCTAACCATTCCTCAAACTAGCCTCATGTCTTCTCTTCTACACCTTCTTCATAGCTGCTAGTAACAGAGGAGAAACATGGAACACTAGAAACTAAGTTTAGGGCAAAGCCTTAAACCCTAAACACTAGAAAACCAAAATCCTCTCTCTACAAGTTTTTATCTCACACCAATATTGACCTTCATGGTTACACTCGATCCTCCAATAAAGAGACCAAAATCCTAAGCACAAGGATTTATAACTCTTCTTGGTTGGATGTCTACAAACCTATAATTCTAGTCTTATATATAGAGAACACAAACTTGATCACCAAGTATTAGTCTCCGATTAGGAAAACTAAACTCTTTTCTAAACTCTATCAAAAACCTAAATTAGGAAATTCACCTCAATATGGACACTGACCAATAACGGGAAACCCATCTCATTATGGAAGAGATCCAAAACGGGAAATCAACATATTTCCTAACACTCATCACAACCCATGGGAGAAGACCCAAACATAAAAGTGAACAAGACATACCCAAGAACAATATTGGAAAACCTTAGAAGTAAATTTTCTAAATCATTCTTCAAACCAACCTCATATCATCTCTTTCATACCTTTTCATGGTTGCTAGTAACATATAAGAAACATGAAAACACTATAGAAACTTGGTTTAGCAATATCCCTTATCCCTAAACCCTTGAAAACCAAAATTCTCTCTCTAGAAGTTTTCCTCACCCACTGATATTGATCCTCTGGGTAGCGGTTGATTCTCTCTAGCAAAGAGACCAAAAACCAAAACATAAGGTTTTACCACTCTTCCAAGTTGAATCTATTCATACCTTCAATTATAGTTCTTTTATATAAAGAACACAAATGTAACCTTTACGAAACCTTTACTTTAGGAATAAGTTTACCAAACTTGACTCTTAAGTTCCTTAGCTTTAGGAATAATGTGCATAAATACAATTTGATCAGAAGTCAAACTTTTCACCACCGAGTAAAACCAATTGTATTAATACCAAATTCATTTTCTCAATTCATGTTTAAAAAAAATGTAATAATATTGGGATTAGTCAACCTTTGGTTCCATCCATAACCTACATTGTTTCCAATTCACTATTCAAATAAAAATGAAATGGTGCCACACCCACCCGATTGTAAGAATAACACCACAGGAAAAAATTCAAATAATTAAATTCTCATTGTGATGGAAACCTTTTGGGATGCTGAGTCCTATGTGGTGCCATGAGACATGTTATTCTTGTGAGTGTCAGTTTTTGTGTTATTTAAATCCATGATTTATAGTTTATCGAAATAAAAAGTTTTTTCTACATACAAGCAGGACCTGCTTTATGAGTAAGATGTGAAACAAGTTCAGTTAAGTCTAACATAAATACTAATGACTCAGCATTCACTTAAAATAAACTAAAGAATATTAACCAAATCAACTGGTGTTAATGAATCCGCGAAAGTAATCAAGAAATGGAAAGAAACATCAAGAGGTATATAATTCCAAAACACCTAAAATTCATTGGGTGTTATAAAATATAATAAGACCAATAAAAACTCGTTAAATTCTCCCTACGGTGAAATAAGCTTAAAGATTAATATAAGAACTCGACTTATGTTAAGAAAATTAATGTCAATCCAAATTTCTCTTCAATGGTTTTCAAAAAACTAAGAAATAGATGGAGAGGATCTACCCAAGCCAATTTCACAAGATTACTCCTAATGACATGATGCCTTACGCATTAAGTATTTTTTGTTGCCAACACAACCCTTCGTAGAAGATAATGAAGGGTATCGCATCGTCTACATCCGAAACTCTTTAATGTATACTGTTATAATCTAGAACGTAGTTAATATGTGTAAAAATAAATTATATTCTTAATTAGAAGAGATCCGTTTACCTAGGATCGGTTCGCAAATATAAGCCCACCCCAGAATATAGATCATATATCGAATCAGAAAACTACAAAATCAAAAAGATGATTATTTAGTACTTAGTACACAATATTATAAGTCTTGGTGTGATCGAGCATAAAAATCACGACTTCACTCACATTTAAAAGCCGCATGTGCAGGATGCAACAGACGTACGACTTGCCCACATAACATATATAATGTGGTTGTATGCCTCTTAACTAAGTAGTATTGTTAGTTGAGAAAGGTCTATACATGTGATTACTGCCCTGGTATTTGGGGTTTGGACCAAACCATAAAATTTTCATTACCCTTGAAGATACTTCTGGATTGTACCTTTTGGAAACAGATGGGTATATAAATAGTTTTTTTTTTTTTTTTTTTTTTTTGATGGGAAAATGAATTATATTAACTAGCAAATATAATACAGAAGATTTACAATTTCGTTTCTATTAAATACATTAGAGGTAATGCTAGATTGCTTAATTTTTTGTTCTAATTTCGTAGACATATATATGTTGAAGGTTCTTTATTCTTGTTTCCTTGGCAACCGATCCATTCTTTGAATTGTATTTTCTATTTGTAAACTTTACCGAGCTTGAGGAAGATCTTTTAAAAATTGTCTTGACTTCTTGAACGGTGTTTTCGGCCGTCCACGAGAGATTTGTGTTGTCCTTGTTGATGCTGTCTGCCAAGACTTTACAATCAGTTACTATTGAAACGCTAGAAAATACGTTGTCTCTTAGCCAGATGACCGATTTTTGTAAAGATTTCGCTTCTGCATGAAAAGCCGAAGTAGCTGTCTCCGAACCCGCTAAAATGTGCATAAATATCTGGTGATCTACTGAATAAACAATGTGAGTGTATCCCATTTAAAGGTCTTCTTCCTTGAAAGAAGCATCAATAAATATTATACAGTCCGTGTTTATATCTGACCATTTTGTATTGATCATCAATAACTGATTGTTATCTAGTCCCTTTGTTTTATTTTTTTGAGGGACAGTATACAAAAATCTGTTGATCTGATCAATTAGTTGCATTGGGTTTGGGATTATCTTTTCAAAAACCACCGAGCATCTAAGATTTCCATATGAACCATAATATGGTCGATATTTTTCCTACCAAATTATCAAAATCTGGGTTTGAAAGCCACCCTTTAACCCATGATGTAATCGAATCCGTATTAGTCAAGAAGTTAATTTTCCTAGCGAAAATCTGAACCAAATAACTCTGGCGAAAGGGCAAGATCCGAATAGGTGATTCCCGGTCTCCTGAACTTGAGAATTGCATAGTCGGCAGTTTGGGTCAATTTTCGGGTTATGTGCCCCTAGTCTTGAAGATGTAGGCAAAGCTTTTCCAGCTTGCTTCCACACAAAAAGTTTAATTCTTGGAATTGCTTGAATTTTCCATATACTTTTCCATGGGAAATCTATTAACGGATTATCATCTTCTTGAGCTTGGTTTGCCAAGAAATTATAAATGTTTTTTTGCCGAGAAGAGTCATGAATGATGGTGTAACCATTGGATTTTGTCTTCTTCTTTTCTCGGGGTTAAGGCTTGAATTTTCTTTCTAACCTCCGGGCTAAAATAACTGTCTAGTTTTCCTTGATCCAATTTATTCTCTATATAAATAGTTACTTAATTGTGTTACCTAGATCTAAGAATCACCTTATGTGCATATCTTTTATGATTTTTTTATTAATCGTATAAAAAAGGAGAGTGGTTATGTCTAGTAGGAACGAATATATGTTGATAAGGTAAGGTTTGAAGAAAAAACTGAAAACGCAGGAGTACCAAGTAATAGGAGTATGAACTTGTATAGTACTTTTAACAATCAAAAGATGCGAATAATTAAAAGCACACACATACAAAAATTTTGTTGGTGGAGCAGCTTCATATTGCTGCATGCTTCCCATGAGGTGACCGACTCTACAAACCACAAACTTAAAAACTAGTTGAGCGTATAATGGCCTAGTTATGTGTACTTTGTTAACAAAGTAGGCCTAGTTATGTGTAACCACTATGAAAAGGAAACGACACGGTTTTAAATAAAAATTAAATTAAATTAAACAAAATACTTAAACAAAGTTTTTGGTTGGTAACCTAGCAATAAGCTTGGCTCCAACACCTTTTTGTTTATTTTATTTTTGTTTTTTTTATTTTATTTTTGTTTTTTTTTTTTACCAAAACCGTGGTTAATCCGCATCCGTCCGTCCGTTGCACACCCCTACCAAGCTAAATTAGCATTCCACGTATCCCTAGCCATCATGTATAGTTGTATACCCACATTCCAATTAAAAGTCCACCGTTGACCATGAAGACACCACTTTAATTAGCCTAAGATCCAAAACAGTAAGCGGGTACTATCTAGGGATGGCAATGAGGCGGGTATGGGTAGGGACCTTGAATCCTATCCCCTACCCCGTTCAAAAAACCAAAACCCATCCCCTATTCGTTCTCCATAAAAATGGGGCGGGGACGGGTATGGGGAATTCCCGTATGGGATGGGTTTCCCATGGGTTACCATAACATTACAATAAATATTTAAAATTTTGTAAATAATAATAATTTAAGTGTAGGTGTAGAAAATCCTACCACTACATCCAACAACTCACATGAACTCAAAGCAAAGCAAAACATAAACAAATAAGAGACTTATAAGAACAAAAGATATACGTGGTTCGACATGATTACCTACGTCCACTGGGTGAAAGGATGATTTTATTATTTCACACAAGGATACAAGATATAATTCTCTCGCAATGCTCTCTCTATTCTCTCCACAATACTCTTTTCTGTTCTCTCACTCACTTTCGCATCGCTTGCGTTGCTTTCTTGACAAGGCTCTCTATTTATAGGCTAACACGCTCATACAACGAAGTTACAATGTAAGTCACAGTTCATCTTACTTGATGATCTTGTCGGGTGATGAGCAGTGTTCTTTCCGGTATCTATTACCCGATCATCGTATAATCCCGATAAATGCAGTTCTTGATATGCTTCTTCCCAATGATGGTGTCCTGGTATTCTACGACCCGACGTCGCCTTCTCTCCCGACCCGTACTAATACTTTTGTTCCCTGGCCCCCACTTTGACTGGGTTCTTCTCGTTCTACTCACGTGCTCACGCTGCACTTATCATCCCGATTCCCGATGAGTATCTTTCTATCACATCCGAGTATCTTCTTTACACGTGCTTGCTCCACAAGTGCTTGGTAGGTATCTATTTCTTTGTGCTGAGGTTGTAGAAGACGATTCGGTGTTGTGCTTCGCTCCTTGTTAGGTGCAAGGTCATGACTCGAGATTGCTCCACCCGGATCTCGCTCATTTATTTACACCTATATCTATGCCCCTTCTTTCGCTCGTGTACCCAACACGAGGGGAAGAAATCGCTTTGCCTACCACGACTGGGTCATGCCATGTTTTCCGGTCTGTTGTTCCCCACCTTTATGACCCGTTACCTCTTCCCGTCTGGTTGTAACCGCCCTGGATTATAAATGCGAATGATAAACCCTTCGCTTTTACTTACTCACTCATTCTTCTCTCCTTGTTTAAGAACAAACATTCTCTGCTTTTCCGCCTCTGCAATTCTTCGTTATCCCCTTCATCTTCTTGCTCTAGTGTTGATGGTGGTTTCTAGCTTAGGGTTAAAATTGTAAAACCTTGCATCTGATGTGACGTCGATCTGCGAGGAAACGGACCCGTGAGTGTTAACCTCTCCACTGGCATATTTATTGAGACATTCAATATATTTACATGAAATTTATCCAGGCTGGCGCATGTAGCAACCATCCCATATGTTCTGTAAATTTCGGCGCCTTGCCTATACTCACTCAATATAAGTTTCTTTGAATACTTTCTATGATATGTTCCCCGGATGAACGCTTAAGGTTGGTATGTCATAACAATTTGTGTTCTCTCGCAGCAGAGTAGCACGAATTTCCATATATCAAGGATAAGGTCTTTGCATAAGGTATTCAATCAGAAAACATGTTGCTCTCTGGAAATGAACTTAAAGGAACTCGTGTCAACACATAGAATTCAATCGACACTGGCTAACTTGCAAAAGTTAGGTTTTGCGCCTTGCGCAAGATATCGACCTTGCTTTGTCGAAATTTAAGCCTAGGCAAACTAGGTAATTAATCCACCAGATTAGTAGATGCAAAATCTTGCCTTAATCAAAAACAGGAGCCGC
Source organism: Papaver armeniacum (assembly GCA_023531295.1). NCBI lineage: Eukaryota > Viridiplantae > Streptophyta > Magnoliopsida > Ranunculales > Papaveraceae > Papaver > Papaver armeniacum. Next base: position 52,821 of record JAJJWW010009500.1, read on the forward strand.
AGGATAGGAGCAAGCAGAAGGGAGGCGTAGCCATGCCTTAGCCAGCCGGCGCCATTTGCCATTGGCCACGCCCTATCCTAAATCGCCCTATTTCCTCGACTAATCAGTCGCTTAAACTCGCCACGCGCACATAAGTTTTGGTCGGGCCCATACTTTCCGCCCCTTTTCCATCGACCAATCAGTCGCTTCTCTAAAGCCGCCACACTCACACCAGAAGTGTAGCCACGCCCATGCTTGGACGGCCCCTCTCATTCCTACCGACCAATTATGTCACTTTAAATGCACCACGAGCACTAGAGATGCGGCCGCGCCTCATGTTAGGCCGGCCCCTTTTCTTGACCAATCAAGTCGCTCTAAACTCACCACCATACATTAAAGGCCAAACACACCTTGCCGCGCCACCATACTAACTGGCAAGCCAAACGCGCCCGCCACAACAACATATTAATTGACGTGCCAACATGCCACTGCCGCAAAGAACATGCCACGAGCCACTTTAGCCTTGGCCACGCCGCCAAGCCCTAACTTTGGCCACGGCGACAAAACCTAGCCTTGGCCACGCCGCCAAGCCCTAGCTTTGGCCAGGGCGCCAAATCCAAGCCATGGCCGCGCCTCCAAGACCTAACTTGGGCCACGGCGCCAAATCCTAGCCTTGGCCACTCCGCCAAGCCCTAACTTTAGCCACGGCGCCAAATCCTAGCTTTGACCACGCCGTCAAGCCCTAACTTTGGCCACGATACCAAATCCTAGCCTTGGCCACGCCGCGAAGCCCTAACTTTGGCCACAACGCCAAATCCTAGCCTTGGCCACGCCGCCAAGCCCTAACTTTGGCCATGGCGCCAAATCCTAGCCTTGGCCACGCTCCAAGCCCTAACTTTGGGCGCAAAGTCCTAGCTTTGGCCATGCTACAACACCACAGGTGTGGCCATGCCACAACGCGACCATGCCGCAGCCCATGCCACACGCAGAATTAGGTTTCGACATGCCAAACCCTAATTTGGGCAAAATTGTTACGCCAACCAAGCCAAATAACGTTTCTCCGTGAGTGTTGGGATCGATGCCAATGTTGCACAGAGCCATATTTGGGTCTAACACCAATATGCCAAAACAAATGCCACGCCACGCCCACCGCATGCCGCTATGCCACGGCTACGCCAGCGCCACTATGCTAATGGCGCCACTTTGCTACACAACAAAGATATGGCCATAATCAACAACTACCCTTCCTCATGAGATACAATCTTATCCATTCAAGTTCGCCACCAAACCGACGGACTTGTGGCAAGTTTTAGGCTACTGGCCAAGGTAAGCCTAATAGCATCACATGCTATTTTCCTATGGCAAGTCTCTTGACTTTGACTTGCCACACATAGCAACTCGCTACACGTTTTCCACGAAAACACTCGAGACATCAAACATGTCACAAACTAGGGATACTCATCTGTGGTATTGGTCTCATGGTTTTTACAATGTATGTGCAATACGTCCGTTATAAGAAAGTGTCATGAAGTGGACAATTAGTGGTGATGAAAGTAACGTGTAAACTAATTCACTTCCTTCATCATGGAATCATAAGGCATGACGGTTACACGTTACTCTATTCTTCCACCACTCAATCGTTTTCATTTCTTACGAGACCATGGTACGTTTCAATATGACTTGCATAAATAGGTTTCACCTATTTACCACGAAACAACAAGTTTTGGTAAAAAAAACAACACAATATCCAGAAATCACCAAAGAACTGATAACTTCCATTCTGCAAGCCAGATCCACTTTCTGATACAAGTCATAAATTAGTCACACCTTCGGAATTAACCATTCTGGTCTCAACACTTTTTCTCTTCCCTCCCTAAGACCAACCCTTCTCCTTCACTTTGTGACCAAAGCAAGCCTAGAACGGCCATTTGTTGGTTTATGCCAGATTGTACAGATTGATCTCTCGAATCAAAAGTACTCCCGTGCAGTGCATTATTTAGGGTTTAGATTTTTTTCTCATCCACACACCCAAAATTACCAAAACCACAGAACTGCTTTTACCAACAAAGAATTGGCGACCACAAAGTGGAGATTAATCTCTCGGTTGCAATACTAATTTCCAATTTCATTTTTCAATCCCAATTTCAAGATGGTAGAGCTCGTGTCCTGGTCAAGAACAAACCCTCATGCCACCAAATAAAACGCCCTTGATATCAACGTTCCTTCCAAAGTGACATCAATGTACCACCGGTCGCATGATCAACACCCATGGCGCCGCAGACTCTACCACCAACACCGACGTAGAAATGTTCCCTTAGGGCGTTACACCTCCGATCACCATATCCAGAGCCGCTGCCTCCACCCCCATTGTTTCTTCAAGTGTGACGCTCGTAGTTGTCACGCAGCCGTTGTCACTCCACCATCATGATGAGGATCTAGAGGAAGCCAACCCCTATTACCATTGCCGATTTGATGGAAATACAAGAAGTTTTTGCTAAGGCTCGACGGACACTCGGGCCACAACTCAAAAGGAGCTAAACAATGAACATCTCGAATGATTAGTCAAGGGATCTAGAATTCAGCGTTAGATTGTCATAAACCAAATATGGCCGAACACCAATTGGTGATGTTGTGTATTAATTCTTCTCGGGGACTCGTTCACAAACCATGAGCCGCTTCAACTTTTCGCCTCAGCCGGGCTCCGCTTCCATGTTTCACTCAAGGAGCCGCTTCAACGCTCGCCCAGGGAAGCCGCTCCGCTTCAACGCTTTCGCCTGTGTTCCGCTTCAACGTCTCACCCCCGTGGTCGCTCCTCTTCAACGCTTCGCTCGGCCGCCTCAACGTTCTTCCGTAGCCGCCCTCTTCAACGCTTTCGCCCGTGGTCCGCCCGCTTCCACGTTTCACCTGTGAGACGCCTTTCAACATTCTCCCGTAAGCCGCCCCGCTTCAACGCCTCACCTCCGTACGCTCCTCTTCAACGTTCGGCTCCGTAAGCCTCTCCTCTTCCAAGTTTCACCCGTGGAGCCGCTTTAACGTTCTCCCCGTAAGCCGCTCCGCTTCAACATTTCGCCCAGGATCCGCTTCAACGCCTCACCTCGTGGCCGCTCCTCTTCGACGCTTTCGCTCCAGTGATCCGCCAACGCCTCACCTCCAAGCCTCTCCTCTTCAACGCTTTTCGCTCCGGTAGCCGCTCCGCTTCCACGCCACACCTGTGAGCCGCTTCAACGCTCACAAGCCGCTCCACTTCAACGTTTTGCTCCAGTGATCCGATTCAACGCCTTACCTCCGAAGCCGCTCCTCTTCAACGTTTCGCTCGGTAAGCCACTTCAATGTTCTCTCCAAGCCGCCACTCCTTTCTACCAAGGTTCGCTCTCAGAATCGCCACTCCTTCCTGTCAAGTATTGTGATCGCAACCAGCCAAATCTATTTTGATCACATCTGCTGCCAAGAACCGTTGCTGCTCGTTTGAGCTTCACCATAGCAAAGAACCACTACAAAGAATATTCCGTCCTTGTGATGTTCCAAGCATCCCATCCAGAGAGCACGATAAAATTGTATCAAATCACAGAGGCGTGGATTCAAGGTGGTACAATCAAAGTAAGCTACACTTGGGACCGAAGCCTCCTTCAAGTTTAGAAGTTTAAACACAATCACCGCCTTACCAAATAATGCAATGGAAGCACATCTTCCACGAGGAAATACGTCAGTGATAATTACACATGAGGACTTTGTCACGCCGCTTACTCACGAGAGAGCCTCGATACACCTAAATCCCATTCATGCGTGAAGGACATGCCTAGCGGAGACAGAGCTAAGTAACTATCCTTAAACTAATGTTTTATATCTATTAGGCATGTCAAATAAGTTTTAAATCTCTAAGTGTTGAGACGTGTAAATTCCTTAACACTCACTACTGTGTTGCTAGGCATGCTTCCTCAACACATCCTTTCCTCTTAGTGTTGAGACGTGTAAATTCCTCAACACTCACTACTGTGTTGCTAGGCATGCTTCCTTAACACATCCTTCCTCTTAGTGTTGAGACGTGTTGAAAAGGCGAGGGTACCCAAATATACCTCAAGCTAAAACTTTTCCGACCTATAAGTCCTTTTTCCGAAAGTGATTGTCTATGGACTGAGTCGAGACAATACAACTAATCGGTTCACACTTCGTGTGATCATATATGGATACGAGATCGAGACAATACAATAACGAAGTATGTTTACTTGATACAAAGGTTCGGACTTAACCAAACACAATAGGATTGCTTATCAAGTAAATAGGAATTAACGTTTGTGTGATTTACTTTAATTATAATAAAACAATTATAATGCGAAAAATAAAAGTAAATGACACAGTAGATTTTGTTAACGAGGAAACCGTAAATGCAGAAAAACCCTGGGACCTTGTCCAGAATTGAATACTCTCGTGATTAAGCCGCTACACAAAATTACACCTAACTTTGTATAGTTGAGACCAAGTAACTAACCGTATAGTTCACTTAGTTCCGTCTCGTATTCCCATGCCTCCGACTTGTGAATAAGTCACGTACTTGAAACAATTCATTTGGTTCGTATTCCAAACAAAGAAAGGAACAACAAATCTGTTTGGTATCAACTTTATTCAACCAAGTGATATGAGTCAGACAAAGGCTCTTCTGTTTATCTTAACATAAACTCCTTCGTCGGGTCCTTAGATCTATCTTATGTTCAATCACCCAAAGGTAATCGTTTAAGATTAAGCCAATCAATACCTTTAATCACAAGGAAACGATTGATGCCGATCTACTCAATTAATCAATCCAATCTACCACAAGGATAAACCGATTATTAATTGATCCTCTTTTACCAAACAAGTATTATGCACACCAAAGATTGTAAAACCCAAGTCCGATCTTCAATATCTTATTTGTCTTCAAATCTTCTTAAATCTTCAATAACCTGCACACAATCACTTGAATCTCTTGTGATCAATCACGCACAGAACGGAGTCTGTTAACAATGTATTATCACAAGATCGTCTTTAGAACTAACAACAGTCTAAATATCCCTGTCGAAACTATGAACTAGTTTGAGTGAATCTTATATCAGAAGTGAAGATTCTCAAGAATAAACAAACTAGGTGCAATCGATTTCAACCACCGTTAGTCAATCAAATTAATCGAAAACAAAGATAAACCACAATTATCTAGTTTCCCACCAACGGGTCGCGCTAGAGCTTCTCAATCCCAAAGAAGACTTTAAATTGAGCGTCCGTAAGAGATTTCGCCTAATTAGGTTACTCTCCTCTCCGAATAGGCGCTACACCAAAGAATAACAACAAAAGAGTAAATATGTTGTTACGAAGGATTAGTTTGCTAGAAAGGCAAACTTCATGTATTTATAGACAAGGAAGTTTGGACACCAAGGAATTTCCAAAACCGAAAATATTCTCAAGATATTCATAAAAGCACAGATTCGGGTTTTCATAATTCCCGGAAATGCTCATCCAAAAATAACGATCGAAATCTCTTGGAAAATCTAATTAGTAAATGCACATTACTAATTCTCGTAATTTCCCTTACAAAATAAAATTAATAACCTTAATTAAAAGATTCTTAACTTACTTATGTTTCGATCCCGGGGATTCTCTTCCCTTAGCCGTTAAGGAATATCTTTGAAAAATTATAGAAATAAACATTCACAGCACGTGTTCAAAGTTTGTCGACATCTTAACTTTGTAAGTTCTCTTTCACACTTACAACCTTGAAACCAATTTGCCACACTTCCAAACAAGTTTATAATTGGTTCATCTGACTTTCAAGAACTATGTGATTGATCAAACCAACATTCAATCACAATCATGGGTTTACGGTTCTACCAAAACAAGTTTCGGTTCTACCTCCATGTGAGTACTCGTGCATAGTCACACTAGGTTCCCAAAAGTTCGGGTTGATTAGGTACTAGGATCGATTCCTCACATATATATGGTATCTAACTTATATGTGCTGCACATGTCCATAGGATCGGTTCCCCTTCGCTATAAACCTTGCCGCATCCCATACAAGGATCGGTTCCCTTTGATGTACCGCACCCCTTACTAGGATCGGCCTCTTCCCTTACTAGGATCGGTTCCTTCCTTTACAAGGATCGGTTCCCTTTCCTTACAAGGTCGACATACAAAATCCGATCATACCAGGTGATTACTTAAGACCGGTTTTACTAATAAAAGTTATACCAATACATAAGTCAGGCCTTTGTGAACAGCTTCTACCAAGAACACAACAAGTTGTGAGCGGTTATACTCTATCACACATATTGGTTGTTCATAAGATATGCAATGAATAACAAAACCAATAACACCGAAATTTCCTTTTCGGTCCACAAACAAGTTTATGAACTTACTTCCTTAGAACACATGTAAACATTGTTCCCTAGGATGAAATCCTCACCTCATACCCATACATAATCACAATAGCATTCAAATGATTATGACGATGTCTTATCTACAAAGTTTAATGGTTAAGCAATAAACCTCGTATTGTATTCCTTAATACTATGTCTATCTAGAGTTCAAATGTGCTTCACAGTTATGTTTTCAATATGCAAGACTTGAAAGATACGTTAGGGAATGAAACAGTTCAAGTCAAATATCACTAACCTCAAGTGGAAGGATGATTGTTGTCGTTGTAGCTCCTTGCTTCTTCGCATCTTCAAGTCTTCGCAATACTTGTAATGTCTCATATCCTAATACTTTCAAGCTAACCTATAAGATATTTAACTCTAGTACATAATCAAGCGACTCTTAACATGAGTTTTGATTCACTAAAATATGACAACCAAACTTGACATACCAACGCTTGGTGGGTTCAACCGAGCCATGCTCTAACAATCTCGCCCTTTTTCAATTTTAGTGAAAAAACTCTTACATCATATAGATAAACAAATTACAATAATTCATTACAATCCGCTTGATTCCCGATTCAACAGCACATTGAAACTTCTTACATTCAATCCTTGAAAATGTCGATGTTGACATTATAATAACAAAGCTATTATTCCCCCTAAGGAAGATGGGTAGATATTCAATCCGCACATATTTGTTATACCAAACATATGACATGTTACCCCCCCTTAGTCTGTGATTTCACTCTTTCGTTAGATAAAAACATTCAAGTACCAATGTTCTTTTCCCTAGCGATGCCAATCAATATAAATATCAATGCCAAAGATCACTTGTTTACTCCATATATTTCTCCCACTTTTTGTCACAAAAATGACAAAGAAACGAAAAAATAAAGGACAACACGAAAAGAATCTTACAAATCTCAGAATAGACTTGCAAACCTGTAGAGTTAGGCACGAGGGTTCCACACATCATGTTCTGATAACCAATATCAAAACTAAAACTACAAGTAGTGTTATTTTGATATGTTACCAAGGAAACGATTGTCCAAAACAATTTTTCCAATTTAGTTTAGCAAACCAAAAACAACTAAGCATATTAGTCCCTTTGCTAAACCGATTGTTCAAAAACAACCGCTTAATTCGATAAGACCAAAATAAAGATAAACTCCATTTTTCTCATCAGGTTCTAATTATCCATAAACTTAGACCTTTCAATTTTAAACAAGGCAAGTACTAGGTTAGTTAACTAGCATTTCTTGTTTAGGCATTCGATTAGACTTGAATAACCGAAACATCACTTCGATAAGTCTAACTAAGATAAGAATTAACTTAGTTTATCTTATCCTAATCGAATTGACTAAACAAATCATTCCGGACACATATTATTTCGTTAAGCCATAAATAATTCATACAAACCAAAATAAATCAACTTGCATAATTATTCACCTCAACCGGAAGAAATTGAAACAACATAGACATTATAAGCACCACAATTGCACCGTAATTTTGTAAGCCTAAACGATTGATACCATACAAAAAAAAGATAACAATAGTTTTTATTGACCGGAACCAATTGAATCACACACACACATCAATTGTACCGAAATTTTGTAAGCCTAAAAATTGATACCACACAATAAAGCAAGATAACAATAGTTTTTCTTAACCTAACCAATTGAAACACACATCCACACACACATCATGGAATAAATATCAATTGAACCGAAATTTTGTTAAGCAAAAGAAACAAATATATATAATATAAACTCAGGCTTTTCTTAAACAGGAAAAAAATTAACTAACAAGATTGTTACCTCAAATTTCGCATCCACTTCTCCAATATGATTTCATCTTCGTCCAGGGAGAATTGATATCGAAATATCACCACGTTGTCATCCTTATGCGTGAACAAAAGAATAACAACACACCTCAACCTTTACCAGAGAAAGGTTGAAAACCGGTTTTAACAATTGCAAGCAAAAGTTGAAAACCGTCGAAAAACATATGCTTTTATGCTAAACCAAAACCGATTCAACATATTGTGACTTTTTCACATATTGTTTCTATTAGAACCCCTCATAATCCTTTGATAAAGCCTACCTACAAGGGCTAGAACTTAATCCCGCTAAATCAAAAAGTCACCCAAACCATGAGGGTTCACAATATATGAGATCGAATATTAAGGTAGTAAAACCGAAATCAAACATCCCATAAACATACATAGCAATAAGGTAAAAGCAATTAAGCACAGTGCTATGTAAACCAAAAACTATCACAAGAAAAATTACCAATCACATAATGTTATTCATAATAGTTTTATTCATAATAGACCAATACAATCAATGAAAGAAATCAAAAATTGATGTCTATTTTTCTTCTCATTTGTGAAACTCTGAAATAGACTTTTTAGAGTTTTCATCCAATGCTGAAACCGGATCCGCAGATTTTACTGGATTCCAATCATCTTCAATGATCACGAGCCTAGATTCAAGACTCACAACATTGTCATTGACTTCTTTAACTTCCTTTCTCAAATCCTTTTCCATGTTCCCTACTTCACATAAAATTAGATCCAGCTTTAGTGAAAGATTCTTGAGAAGATTATCATTGAGAGAGGAGATCTCTTCATTAGGAACATCATGCTGAAGCACTGGAGATGAATCAGAATCTCCATTAGACGATTCAAGACGAAGTTTCTTGTTTGGAAACAATATTGTCCAGACTTTTTCGGTTTTCCGAGAACTGCAACTAGAGGTGGACATTTTTGACAGAACTCTGTGAAAATGAGGCAATATATTTTACCTCTTATAAGTTTTAGAACTTTTCTTCAAAGATCTTTGAGAATATTTTTCATAACCGAAAAATTAATTTTTAGAAATATTTAAAACTAAATATTTACATCAGTATCCTTACTCCATATTATTAAGGGTAACTCGTAAGGATTCATGATAATCGGTTAGACTATCACAACTGGTTGTTGAATTTTGTTCCTTTGGAGATTTCAATGAATGTTTGAGCACTTAGATTCACTTCTTAGTCTTGTTGTGGGATCATGATACTCAAAGAGCTTATTCTCTTGTTTCGAAGAGATTTTCTATCTACGATTAGATCTTGATTTTCCGGTTTTATACACGGTCTCTCTCTCTCGTTTTGTATTTAAACATTCCCTTTGAAAATTCCCACTTTGTTTGCACGTAAAGCAAACACTGCATTATTACGCTTCCCGGAATCGGATCCCTCGATATCTTTATTCTTGCCTTCTTGTTTCTTGAATCATTCAACCTAGGTGATGAATTTTCAAAGCAATTGAGTCTCTCTCTCAATTTATGATTTTCTCGCTTTTAACACCCTAATATTATCTTGACAAGAACGAATGTCGGAGATGAGTTTAGATACTTGTACTCTTTCGGAGAATTGAGTAATCTCGATTTTCTTTAGACGCTTGTTAAATTTCTCTTTATCATTCAGAAAAACTCGTTTGAGTTGATCAAGCGATGACTTTATTTCACAAATGTCGACTTAATAAGATGAGTTCTTTTATCTTTACATGGAAACTTTTTTCGAAAATCAAAGGATTGAACTCTTCATGAGTATCTATGTTTGAAGGGTTTCTAATCACAGATTTCTGCAATAGTTGCAACATGATCTATCTCATCAACTTGATTATTCTCATTAGGAAAATAATCAAGAGTGGCAGTATAAGCTTTTCTTTTCCACTGTGTGTCCTTGGTTGGACAATTTGAGAGATATGGCCAAAGCCTCGTGCACTTGTAACATTGGGGAATAACATCATCATCATCCTGTGTCTTCACATTTAAGTGGAGGAACACTTTTCCTTTTGACGCATGTGCTCCTCTTTTCGATGTCTCAATAGTCTTTTGAATCGTTGAGTAATAAGAGACAAGTGATGGTTTATTTCTCCTTCATCTTCAAAAAAGTAATCTTCTTGATCATCGGAATCTTCCAAATATTGAGTCGAAACTCCTTTTATGGCTTTATAGCCCAGATTGTCCTTTTGTTTAGACAACATTTCTTGATCAAAGATCTTTAGTTTTCCAACTAAGGAACTTATAGATAGAGACGAAAGATCATTAGCTTCAACGATTGCATGCTTCTTAGGATCGTATCTAGATGGAAACGATCTGAGAATCTTGCATACTATATCATTTTCAGAAATAGTCTTTCCTAACGAGAAAGAGGCATTAATTATCTCAGAGAGTTTAATGTGAAACTCCTCAATATCTCAGAGAGTTTAATGTGAAACTCCTCAAAAATGTCGTTGTCATCCATTCGAAGGTTTTCCCACTCGGAAGTGAGGGTTTGAAGTCTAGCTTCTTTTTCTGAAGAATTTCCTTCGAATACGATCTGAAGATTATCCCAAGCTTCTTTCGAAGTTTGACATGTTGACACATGATGTTGTAGGTCGCGACTTACAGCATGAATAATAGCATTCAAACCATCTGAATTCTGCTTTGCAAGTGCCTTTTTTTCATTCAAAAACGCTAAGCGTTTAAACTCGGTTTCGAATTTTCTCTCTTTGGTAGAGTATAACCATCGACGACTAATAGCCAAGTATTAAAGTCTCGTGATTGAAGAAAAGATCTCATAGCAGATTTCCACCATAGATAGTTTGTTCCGTCAAATCTTGGCGGCACGTTAATTGAAGTTGATTCATGAGAACTCGAGTTCATTCTTATAGGTTGGATCGCACCAAACACAGATTGTTAGATCTTTTCGTGTTTGCCTGCTCTGATACCAATTGAAAAGGCGAGGGTACCCAAATATACCTCAAGCTAAAAATTTTCTTACCTATAAGTCCTTTCTCCGAAAGTGATTGTGTATGGACTGAGTCGAGACAATACAACTAATCGGTTCACACTTCTTGTGATCGTCTATGGATACGAGATCGAGACAATACAACAACGAAGTATGTTTACTTGATACAATGGTTCGGACTTAACCAAACACAATAGGATTGCTTATCAAGTAAATAGGAATTACCGTTTGTGTGATTTACTTTAATTATAATAAAACAATTATAATGCGGAAAATAAAAGTAAATGACACAAACAAGATTTTGTTAACGAGGAAACCGCAAATGCAGAAAAACTCCGGACCTTGTCCAATTGAATACTCGTGATTAAGCCGATACACAAAATTACACCTAACTTCGTATAGTTGAGACCAAGTAACTAACCCTATAGTTCACTTAGTTCCATCTGTATTCCCACGCCTCCGAATTTTGAATAAGTCACGTACTTGGAACAATTCCTTTGGTTCGTATTCCAAACAAAGAAAGGAACAACAAATCTGTTTGGTATCAACTCTATTCAACCAAGTGATATGAGTCGGACAAAGGCTCTTCTATTTATCTTAACATAAACTCCTTCGTCGGGTCCTTAGATCTATCTTATGTTCAATCACCCAAAAGTAATCGTTTAAGATTAAGCCAATCAATACCTTTAATCACAAGGAAACGTATTGATGTCGATCTACTCAATTAATCAATCCAATCTACCACAAGGATAAACCGATTATTAATTGGATCCTCTTTTACCGAAACAAGTATTGTGCACACCAAAGATTATAAAACCCAAGTCGATCTTCAATATCTTCTTTGTCTTCAAATCTTCTTAAATCTTCAATAAAAACCGCACACAATCACTTGAATCTCTTGTGATCAATCACGCATAGAACGGAGTCTGTTAACAATGGATTATCACAAGATCGTCTTTAGAACTAACAACAGTCTAAAGATACCTGTCGAAACTCTGAACTAGTTTGAGTGAATCTTATATCAGAAGAGAAGATTCTCAAGAATAAACAAACTAGGTGCAATAAGATTTCAACCACCGTTAGTCAATCAAATCAATCGAAAACAAAGATAAACCGCAATTATCTAGTTTCCCACCAGCGGGTCACGCTAGAGCTTCTCAATCCCAAAGAAGACTTTAAACTGAGCGGCCGTAAGAGATTTCGCCTAATTAGGTTACTCTCCTCTCCGAATAGGCGGCTACACCAGTAACAACAATAAAAGAGTAAATTTGTTGTTATGAAGGATTAGTTTGCTAGAAAGGCAAACTTCGTGTATTTATAGACAAGGAAGTTTGGACACCAAGGAATTTCCAAAACCGAAAATATTCTCAAGATATTCATAAAAGCACAGATTCGGTTTTCATAATTCCTGGAAATGCTCTGTCCAAAAATAACGATTGAAATCTCTCGGAAAATCTAATTAGTAAATGCACATTACTAATTCTATAATTTCCTTACAAAATGAAATTAATAACCTTAATTAAAAGATTCTTAACTTACTTATGTTTCTATCCTGTGATTCTCTTCCCTTAGCCGTTAAGGAATATCTTTGAACAATTATAGAAATAAACATTCGCAGCACGTGTTCAAAGTTTGTCGACATCTTAACTTTGTAAGTTCTCTTTCACACTTACAACCTTGAAACCGATTTGCCACACTTCCAAACAAGTTTAGAATTGGTTCATCTGACTTTCAAGAACTATGTGATTGATCAAACCAACATTCAATCACAATCATGGGTTTACGGTTCTACCTCCATGTGAGTACTGTGCATAGTCACACTAGGTTCCCAAAAGTTCGGTTGACTAGTACTAGGATCGATTCCTCACATATATATGGTATCTAACTTATATGTGTTGCACATATCCATAGGATCGGTTCCCCTTTCTGCTATAAACCTTGCTGCATCCCATACAAGGATCGGTTCCCTTTGATGTACTGCACCCCTTACTAGGATCGGTTCCCTTTCCCTTACAAGGTCAGACATACAAAATCCGATCATACCACATGTGATTACTTAAGACCGATTTTACTAATAAAAGTTATACCAATACATAAGTCAGGCCTTTGTGAACAGTTCTACCAAGAACACATCAAGTTGTGAGAGGTTATGCTCTATCACACATATTTGTTGTTCATAAGATATGCAATGAATAACCAAACCAATAACACCTGACAATTTCCTTTTCGGTCCACAAATAAGTTTATGAACTTACTTCCTTAAAACACATGTAAACATTGTTCCCTAGGATGAAATCCTCACCTCATACCCATACATAATCACAATAGCATTCAAACGATTATGGCGATGTCTTAAATACAAAGTTTAATGGTTAAGCAATAAACCTCGTATTGTATTCCTTAATACTATGTCTATCCGGAGTTCAAATATGCTTCGCACTTATGTTTTCAATATGCACGACTTCAAAGATACGTTAGGGAATGAAACAGATTCAAGTCAAATATCACTAACCTCAAGTGGAAGGATGATTGTTGTCGTTATAGCTCCTTGCTTCTTCACATGTTCAAGTCTTCGCAATACTTGTAATGTCTCATATCCTAATACTTTCAAGCTAACCTATACGAAGTTTAACTCCAAAGACATAATCAAGTGAGTCTTAACATGAGTTTTGATTCACTAAAATATCACAACCAAACTTGACATACCAACGATTGGTGGGTTCAACCGAGCCATGCTCTAACACGTGTAAATTCCTCAACACTCACTACTGTGTTGCCAGGCATGCTGCCTCGACACACCTTTCCTATTCGTGTTGAGATGTGTAAATTCCTCAACACTCACTACTGTGTTGCTAGGCATGCTTCCTCAACACATCCTTTCTCTTGGTGTTGAGACGTGTAAAATCCTTAACACTCATTACTGTGTTGCTAGGCATGCTTCCTCAACACATCCTTCCTCTTAGTGTTGAGACGTGTAAATTCCTCACACTCACTACTGTGTTTCCAGGCATGCTGCCACAACACACCTTTCCTCTTAGTGTTGAGAAGTGTAAATTCCTCAACACTCACTACTGTGTTGCTAGGCATGCTTCCTCAACACATTTTTCTCTTAGTGTTGAGACGTGCAAATTCCTCAACACTCACCACTGTGTTGCCGAGCATCAACACATCCTTTTCTCTTAGTGTTGAGACGTGCAAATTCCTCAACAATCACCACTGTGTTGCTAGGCGTGCTTCCTCAACACATCCTTTTCTCTTAGTGTTGAGACGTGCAAATTCCTAAACATTCACCACTGTTTTGCTAGGCGTGCTTCCTCAACACATCCTTTTCTCTTATTGTTGAGACGTACAAATTCCTCAACACTCACCACTGTGTTGCCGAGCATCAACACATCCTTTTCTCTTAGTGTTGAGACGTACAAATTCCTCAACACTCACCACTGTGTTTCCGAGCATCAACACATCCTTTTTTCTTAGTGTTGAGACGTATAAATTCCTCAACACTCACCACTGTGTTTCCAGGCAGCAACACTTCCTTTTCTCTTAGTGTTGAGACGTACAAATTCCTCAACACTCACTATTGTTTTGCCGAGTATCAACACATCCTTTTCTCTTAGTGTTGAGACGTACAAATTCCTCAACACTCACCACTGTATTTCCAGGCAGCAACATATCCTTTTCTCGTAGTGTTGAGACGTACAAATTCCTCAACACTCACCACTGTGTTGCCGGGCATCAACACATCCTTTTCTCTTAGTGTTGAGACGTGCAAATTCCTCAACACTCACTACTGTGTTGCCAGGCAAACTGCCTCAACACATTTTTCCTCTTAGTGTTGAGACGTTCAAATTCCTCAACACTCATCACTGTGTTGCCAGGAAAAATGCCTCAACACTTCTCTCATTTTATTGTTGAGACGTACAAATTCCTCAACACTCACTACTATGTTGTCATGCATACTGCCTCAATACATTATAGTGTTGACGGCTCCACCACCTCAACACTCATCTTTGTATTCAAGGCTCGCTGCACATACATGGCACCAGTACTCCGTGGCCAAGACAGAAGTGCGCCAAAGACAAAGATTGCGATGACTCATGCCTCTTGCCAAAGGTTAATCGAATTTTCCTGGTAATCTTCTCATGTCTTGCCCTTTCGATTTTTATCCTTTTTGTCACCATCTCATGCTTACCCCGCAACAATGATCTTTGTTACGTGCTAAGCAGGGGATTTAATATTGATGGTGGTTTTTAGCTTGGTGTTAAAATTGTAAAACATTGCATATGATGTGACGTCACTCTGCGAGGAAACGGAGCCGTGAGTGTTAACCTCTCCACTGGCATATTTATTGATCCATTCAATATATTTACATGAAATTTATCCAGGATGGCGCATGTAGCAACCATCCCAGATGTTCTGTAAATTTCGGCGCCTTGCCTATACTCACTCAATATAAGTTTCTGTAGTGTATCTAGTACAACTACAAGGAGAAAATGGATCAAAAATGGTAGCAAGCTACCTTCTCTCTGATAAACAGAGCATGGACTTCAACTTAAGTTTAATTAGGTTTTCATTACCCTCTCAGGAGAAGAATGATTGGTCTTTAATACACCAATATCTCACTAACAATCTCAACGGATAGTAACTCATCTACTCATTACATAACTCGAGGAAATGACTTAAGGATGAGTACACCCAACAATTGGTTAATCGCACCCCCTAATGTGACTAATTCATATATAGAGTACGCATACTAAACCGTGTGGTAAATGACACTTGCCCCTCCCATTTAGAGATCCTTGTCCTCAAGGATGAAGTCTGGGAACTGACCTTGAATATGAGCAGCATCCTCCCATGTTGAGTCAGCCGGGTCTGAGTTGCACCATTGTACCAAGACTTGTGGAATTTGAGCTGGTCCCTTGACAAAGAACTCTAGTGTCCAAAAAAACAATGGGTTCAATGACAAACCTGACCCTGCATGGTCCACTAGGGGAAGTTGAGGTGATGACACGACTTGCAATCATATCTTCTTCTTAGTTGTGAGACATGAAAGACCGGATGAATTCTGGACCCCACAGGAAGCTTGAGTTAATAGCATGACAACTCCAATTCTTTATAAGACTTCAAAGGGCCCAAAGTACTTGGCTGAGAGCTTGAAGTTCTTTCTCACAGCAACTGATGTTTGTCTATAAGGCCGTATCTTCAAGAAAACTAAGTCACCCACTACAAATCTTCTGTCAGACCTCTTTTTATCTGCAAAATGTTTCATCCTACTTTGTGCCTTGGATAGTTCTTCCTTCAACAGTTGTAACATAATGTCTCTTTCCTGTAAATAATTCTCCACAGTAGCAACAGAAGTAGAAGAGGGAATTGGAAAAACCAGATGTGGAGGAGTATATCCATATAATGCCTGAAAGGGTGACATCTTGAGGCTAGAGTGGTAATTTGTGTTAAACCACCACTCAGCTAAAGCCAACCAGTGCAGCCATTGTTTGGGGTGAGAACTTGTCATGCACCTCAAGTACTGCTCCACACATGCATTAGTTCTTTCAGTTTGCCCATCAGTTTGAGGATGGTAGGCAGAACTGAGCTTCAGGGTGGTACCCAATGATTTGAACAGAGCTTGCCAAAATTGGCTAATAAAAATCTTATCTCTGTCACTCACAATTGAACTAGGAAGACCATGAAGTTTAAACACATGAGAAAGAAACTCCTTAGCAACTGTCATGGCAGTGAATGGATGGCCTAGAGGAATGAAGTGACTATACTTTGTTAATCATCTCTACAACCACTAAGATGACATTCTTTTTAAATGACATTGGAAGGCCTTCTATAAAATCTAAGGATATGTGTTTCCAAAGAAGATCGTGTATGGGAAGTGATTGGAGTAGGCCCCCGGAAGAGAGTTATCTCCCTTGTTGCATTGGCACACATCACAGGAGGTTACAAGCTTGATAATATCAGTCTTCATGTTGGGCCAAAAAATGAAGTTCTAGCTCGTGGTAGGTGCCATGGATGCCGAATGGCCCCCAACTGGCGATGCATGTAAGGAGTGTAATATAGAAGATCTTAGGTCAGCACTGAGACAATGTAAAGTCTCCTTTGAACCTCAAGATGCCCTGTGCATAAGAATAGTTGCCTTGTGTTGGAGAGACAGTCGGTTGAGTAATAAGTTGAAGTGCGGTGAGAGTCGATTCATAGCTGGAGATAATGTCTTGTACCCACCGAGGTTGAGATATCGACAATGATGAACAAGAAGCGAGGGCAACTGGACAAGGCATCGCAACCTGATTATCTCGACCCTTTTTGTATTTAATAACATAGTCAAGACCCATTAATTTGACTAACCATTTTCTGTTTGCAAGGCGATTGATAACTTCGATCCATGAGGTACTTCAAACTCGATGATCGTGTTTATGATAAATTGTTGACTGCATAGGTAGTGCTTCCCTTACGAACACCATGACTATGGCCAAAATTCTTTTTCATAAGTAGACAGGGCTAATGCCTTAGGACCCAATGGTTTGCTTAGAAAGGCAATTGGTTTACTATTCTGCATTAGTACAGCACCAATCCCTATGGAACAGGCATCAGTCTCCAAGGTGAATGGCTGAGAAAAATCTGGTAAAGCCAAAACTGGTGCTGAAGTCATAGCAGTTTTGATGGCAGAGAAAGCTTGAGTTGCAGCATCAGACCATGTAAAGGAATCCTTTTTGAGTAGGTCTGTGAGAGGTTTACAGATATTTCCATAGTTTTTGATGAACTTGCGATAGTAACCTGTAAGCCCTAAAAAACCCCGGAGTTGCTTCAGTGTTTGCGGTTGTGGCCAATGAACCATGGCTGCGACTTTGTCAGGGTCAGCGGCAACACCATTGGCATTGATAATGTGGCCAAGGTACTCAAGTGTGGTGAGCAAAAGCACATTTGGAGAACTTGGCAAGCAGAGAGTGCTTCCTTAGTGAGCTAATGTAAGCGTAAATGCTCCATATGAGCCTCCATGGATGGACTGTAAACTAAGATATCGTCAAAGAATACCAAAGACAAATTTACGCGAGATATGGTTGAAATACCTCATTCATTAGAGCCTGAAAAGTTGCAGGAGCATTAGTAAGCCCAAAAGACATTACTCTGAATTCATGTGGCCATGATGGGTGCGAAAAGCCATCTTGTGAATGTCAGGTGCATAAACTCTAATTTGGTAGTAGCCAGAACGAAGATCAATCTTTGAAAATACCATAGAACCATTCAACTCATCAAGTAATTCCTCTATAAGTGGAATTGGAAATTTGTCTTTAATGAGTTATGTCATTGAGTTTACGATAATCAATACAAAAACGCCAAGTTCCATCCTTCTTCTTAACAAGGAGAATAGGAGCGACAAATGGGCTATGACCGGGTTGTATCACACCAGAGGAGAGCATTTCGAGACTAAGGATTCGACCACGAGACTTATGAACATAAGGGAATTTGTATGGTCTTTGAGAAGTTGGGTCGAGAACCGGTTTGAGTGGGATTTTATGGTCAAGTGACCGAGAAGGAGGAAGTCCTTTAGGTTCTCGCGAAAACATACGAAAAACTGTCTAGAAGGGTGGATCTGGGTGGTGGTGGTGGTAGTATAGGTGTAGTAGAAATGGAGAAGGCCAATGAGTGTAGGGGTGTTACTCTTTAAAAATTTCTTAAGAGAAGAAGCACTGAGAAGGCTCAAGGAAGGTTTAGAAGAAGTACCTTGAAGGGTAATTGGTGTGCCTTGATGTACAAAAGAAATACTCAGTAGACTGAAGTTAAAAGTAACATCGCCAAGTTTGCGCAACCAGTTAGCTCCCAAAACAATATCACAACCACCTAGAGGAAGAGCTCGTAAACTTGCAGAGAATTGATGTCCTTGCATTTCCCAGTTAAGGTGATGGCAAATACCCTTGCTGATAGTGCTATCTCCATTAGCAACGGTGACAAGCATCTGACCAGTTGGTGACACATGAAGGCCTAGTTTAGAGGTGAGAGCAGCATCAATGAAGCTATGAGTACTGCCTGTGTCAATAAGCACAACCACATGATGCTTGTTAAGATGACCATGAATTCTAATAGTGTCATGAGCAATATTCCCCTGTCAAGGCATGTAAAGAAATCTCAATAGTAGAATCTGAAGTTGAAGGAGATGCATCGAGAGAGTTCTTGATGTAGATAAGGACTCGGGTTCCTCCACATCATCATCGGTAATTAACATGAACAGCTATTGAGTTTTATATTTATGACCTTGTGCAAAAAACTCATCACTGATTATAACAAAGTCCTTTGTCTTTCCTAACCTGCATTTGTGCATGGGTGAGGCGTTTAACAGGTGGGAAGGGTATGTCTGGTGAGGTTCTTGTGGGAGTAGGAGGGTGAGTTACAATTGGGGATGATGAAGAGGTATTGTTCTTAGTAAGGGTAGAGGATGTAGAGAAAAAAGGCTTGATGGAAGATGGTGGGTGCACTACAAAAAATCATAGCAAAGGCCACTAAAATCTTGCAACTATTAGTTGCCAAATGATATCGAAACTAGTCAAAGGCAACTAGTAGTTCCTAAATACTTCGGCAACAATCTAACCGCAACTATCATTTTTATTAGTTTCTGAATTCTTTTGCAACAAATATATGCCAACTACATGAAATACACTAGTAGCCTAATGCTTTGGGAACTAGGCAAAGGCAACTGTTAGTTCCTATATTATTTGGCAACACGTCAATCGCAACTATTTTTTCATTAGTTTCTAAACTCTTCAGCAACAAATAGATGCCAACTACATATAATGCCCTAGTTGCTTAAGCCTTCGCAAACTAAATGCAACATCTGTGTTTGCCAAAGGTTTGAGCAACCAAATACACCAACTAGATTATGTTAATGGTTAAACACATGTTGACATTTAAGTTAAAGGTTTTTAGTTCTGTATCAAGAAGAATACCTGGATCAGATGGTTCGGATGAGTACATCTGTGAAATATAAAATGTTCAAGGACGTTTGCAGTTATGTTTTTCGTTATTTTGTAAATAGCTTGCTTGAAAAAAAGAATTAGCTTGATGTTTTCTATAATATAATCCTGATGACAACAAGTCATCACCTAGAGAATTACTTGTTGTAACCAAAGTAAGTCACCTAGAGAATTACTTCTTGTAACCAAAGCTAGATTAAAGAAAATACAAGGGAAGGGTAAGAGTATCCTCCGAAATTTCATTGAATTTCCATTAATTTAATAAGAATTTGCTAAATTTTAACACTTTGATTTTCTACCACAGTCATTCTTGATCAATCTTTTTGCAAACAAGAAAATATTGTTTTAAGTTGAGGAATTTCGACTACTATTCCTTTTCGAGATTCCATAACCAGCCAACAGTAGGTACATATATTAAGATGCAATCATAGGTATGGGATGTACAAAAGTGATTGTCATGTCTTCCCAAATACCAAGTACCCGATGTCAGAATAGTTTCATAACTCAACTTTCGCAGCGAGAAAAAATCCTAACAAAGTAGTGACACCAGTGCATCGTTCAGAAATTTGTAAAAATTTGAGGAGCCATAGTTCACTTCTTGCAGCAAATCAAACATTTCATCGGCGTCGTCTTTCACCACATTTCCAGTATTGGTAGTTTCCCTCACCTAGACCTCTTCCCCTTGTCCATGGTATATCCAATCGACATATCCCGGCATAAACCCATTCCACAGAATATATCCGTGCACTTCAGACACAAAATATCTGTTATTGTTATGCATTCCTTACAAGGACACAAAATTTTCTGCCTGGGTTCTAAATCCTGACTCGCAATGTCTATGAACTTTTGGACTCCTGCAATGAAAGCATCATTGTCTCTTGGCAGTCTATCCACCTCTTGTCATTCAAAGTAAAGTCTTGGAAATCCATCCTATGAACAAAAATATAAATTCGATGAGCAGTTTTAAATGTAAATCATTTAAATACCTAAAAAGACAGTCTGACTTAGAGTAATAAATTAAACATGCTCCACTAATTTAAACATAATTGGGAATTTTAGTTGGTAACCAATCGCTTTATTATATATAACAAGACAAAAAACAGGGAAATCATCATGACATAATGCACACGAATGAAAATGAGTTAATAGCAAAGCAAGTCGCAGTTCAAGCCTAAGAAAAACGTACACAATGGAAGTTGACAATGAATTTCATTCATATGGAAGTACATTGCAAGTATAATCGTGCAGGGTTGTAAGACTTTCAGCTGATGTAGTAAGACAAAAATATTAGATGAGAATATTTGAGATGCAGAGTGGGGAGGGAACAAATTACAAAATTTAGGAAAGAATTTTATCTTTTTTTTTTACCGGAGGAGTTGAAACAACAGCATGAAGGACTTGTTTAAATACTTACTGAATGAGGTCTATAAAGAAGTGCAAGATAAATTCTTATGGCAGTTAAGAATGTATAGATTCAAAAACGTAATTGACTAGGTAGTTTTCGTAATTGATGGTAAATAGAACTTATTTGGCTCCATAGATTTATACATTTTCAACTTGAAGGGGGCATCATGAAAAGTGACTTGACATCAAAAAGAACAGCAAATTTATTTGAAAGAGGACCTAAATTCTAGATTCCACTATTTTCATGCAATTGTCTTTTACATATGTTCATTTAGACCTGGGAGCTTAGAAGACCTATATAGTTGCATAATTCCATCTGAGCAACTGACTTTTGAAAGCAGTATGAGGGTTGGAACTTGTAAAGTAGGACGTACCGACATTGACATTTTTCAACTTCCTCTCATATCTATTCAAAGTCATCCTTAACATGCTTTTGCCCGAGGCTAAAGGCTGACATGTAGCTTGTTTTGAGGTATCAAACAATTTTTGAACGTTACAACATTCAAAACAATTTTCTGATATGCAAAATTAAAATTCGGAAATTAATATGGGTGAAGCCTAACCAGATGCATTTGCAATTTTTAAGACCAAAATTAGTGGGAAGTGCCCAAATTATTACCCTCCAGAGAAGCATATTGTGTAGTATGAAATGACTGTTCGGGGAAATAAGTACTTACTGGGGCAGCCGCAGTAACCTGCAGATAACATTTTGCTTATTATCCGCTTCTTGAGTACATACATCACTCAAGCTCCAGAGACGCACTTCGAATTTATCATCACTCAAGCTTCATCCTAGTAAGAGGAAGTTCTGAAAAGTGGGCAAGATATGATAAATTACTGAAGGAATGGGTATTTTGAAGCAAGAAAAATTGCAAGTCGTGTAATTCAGTAATACTTTCTCTAATGCAGCATCACATGGAAGCCAAGGATCATCCACATAGCTTCACAGTCCAATAAATCACGAAGATCAAGTGCAATAAATTGAAAAGTAACATATAAACAGACAATTGGTCCTAAATCAGTGAAACAATATGTTTTTTTTTTAAAACCAACTATTCAACCTACACACTGTATGGTAAAAAATTGAAAGCTAGCCTATAGTCCCAAGCCAACAAACAGATAATATGGATCCATTGTATACAAATTCAAAATTCTAGCAACCATAATGGACGGAAACTACTTGGTTTTCTTAGTTAATATCAGGAATCAATCTAATTATAAAATTCCCTTGTACGGGTATTCAGATTCGGAGAGAAACTAATAGAAATCCATATCTCAGTTACAAGATTTACCTAAGAGAAGGAAACACCTAAACATAGGCCTGTGGACATGTGATCAAATATTGATGAAGCTAACAGAAATTTGTCACATCAAAGCCCGTTCCAGCTCTGTTGGAAACCTGGTAGTGAACAAACACAGACAAAGAGAACATAGATCAGTAAAATTCAGAAAAAAAAATTACTCCTTTGACTAAATTGAAGAGAAGGGGAGAGATTGATATGAGATTATGAGAGTTATCTTTAAACTCTGAATCACTTAAGGGAGTTAGGTTTTTAAATTTTATGTTTCAACAGTAACCTAAAAATCTGAACCAAAATCACAACCCTCACCCAGAAATAAAGGATTCTATTCAACAATTGATTAAAAAAAATCACTGAATTCGAAATCAAAGTTTGTAAGATAAAATTACAGCAGAAAGTTACCTTTTTCCCTAACTTTGGTTTAGATCCTTTGATTTTCAAGTTTCAACAACTTCTTCCACTAATAGAAGTCGAAGAAGAAAAAAAAAGAAAGCCAAATGAAGTTCCTAATCTAGAAACACCAGATATAGATTCAAGCAGAGGAGTAAATCTCCTAAAAAGCATAAACCACTTGAAATCAGAAACAAATACAGATATGTAGATCTAAAAAAGAATGAAATGAAATAAAATAGGCAAAAAGGAATTGGGAATTACCTTTTTATTAGAGATTTAACGCCGCGTGAAACATTAGTGAATGTGAATGTAGTCATTATTCGTCTCATTCTAAGTAATCTGATTGATTTTTCCATACTCTTAAAGAAATCAGTCAAAAATTCATACCTGATTGAAAATGAATCCAAAATTAGAAAGCATTAAAAAATGGATAAACAATGTGAAATCAAACAAATCAAAATCAAATCTTACTTTTCTGGAAGTGTGATTGGGTTCTTCTTTTTGGGTTTAGAGATAGGTGTGACTGGATTCATAGACGACGATTCTTTTCCTTTCTTAGAAATTGACGATGGAGCTGATGCTTTTTTCATTTCTAAGTTCAGCTTCGGGGAACTTTGAAGATGAAAAGGAGAGAAGAAATAGTGGGACAGAGTGATCTATGTTTCTCCCACGTATTATTTGGTGTGGCTGGACTATAAGATAGGAATACCTCACTGCCATTGATAGAAGCCACGTATCACCATCAGAAAAATCTGATGACCAGATTTTGTGATCCAACATCATACGGTGAAAAACCAGCTGATGAAAATTACCGTTTGTAGCTACGCTCGTACGAAACAAGGCAATCTACTTTTTGGAAGTCAAGTTTAAGCGGAAAAAAATACCGCCTAATGAAAATTATGGCGGCAAGTCTCCAAACTTAAGCGGGAAAAATAGGAAAATTGTGGCGCCAAGTTTATATCTGAGGTGGCGATCCATGTGATATATTTTATGGTTTTCTATTGGTCTGAAAAATATCATCCGGATCTACTTACGCTACTTAGAGCATCTCCAATGCTAGAGGTCAAGGTCATCCTATGTGGATGTCTCATTTATACCTTTTAGTTGTGGGTCATTTACTATAGGACAAAAATAATAAAAGAGAGGCTCTCTACCTAAAATCCATCTCCAATCCCAAGTGTCTTATCTTACACTTTTATCTAAATCTGATACATAAAAGATGATGTGAACATGACCCAAGGTCATGAAGAAAGTCTTATTTAGACTTTCTCCTTTACCCCAACTTTAATCATGTCATCTTACCTATGACCCTCACCTTTGCATTGGAGATGAAATTTTGGTGAAAAAAGTATTAAATCCTATGTGTCATAGTAATTTAAGACCTATAACCCTTGCATTGGAGATGCTCTTATAAAGGTCGGGCCCGGTTCCTAAATATGTGGACCCAGAACCGGACCCATTTAAAGTCCCGGGTACCCGTCGGTTCCGGGTACCCGTTGGATATTAAAAAAACTATAAAGAAAATCTTAAAAACTTAATAATTTCTTTCTCGTTTTAACTTGAATCTAAATTATTTTTATAAAAATTTATTATTATTTCTTTATTAATGTACTAAATAAAGACTAAATGTAAGAAAAATATGAAAAATGGAAAAAAAATCAAAGCCCAAACAAGCACAATACCCATAATTTTCCTAAAAATATGAATGAAAGAATATATAATCGGTACCCAATACCCGCGGTACTGACGGTATTACCCGTTTGGACCCGTTAACATTCGGGTCCAATCGGGTCCTAAGTTGCTAATTGGTCCAACTTTAGGACCCAGAACCGGACCCGAAATTAGCGGGTCTGGTTCCGGCTCCGGGTAATGGGTACCCATTGACAGCCCTAATTATAACCACTTTCACAAAATTTGCATTCTTACCTAAATCCCTAATTTGCAATGCTACCTAGCTAAGGGTTGTTTATCACGTGTAATTACTAAACCGATTGTATGTGAATATAATTTCCTCAAATTCATTCGTCTTCGTAACTGGTTCGATTTTATCGAACTTGCTTATAGATATACATAAGCCAATTCCAAAAAAGGATCATTTGACTTTAATATTTGTTCCATATCATTGTTATTAGAGCCAATTTAGATTCAGGGGGAAATTTTGCAGTTTCAGGGGAAATTTTTGGCTCACGAATGAGATTTCGAGTACAATAAAAAAGTCTGGTCAATGGGTGGTTTTTTGTTTGTAATTGCAAATATTACTTTTCTTATCCATATTTTGGATGATTAGACGAATTTGGCATCATGGAAAAAAGCAATTAGGGAAATGAAAAATTGACAAAAAGATTAGCTGGAAATTCGGGAGAGACGAAATTTGGCAACTAATAGAAAACACAGGTGATTATGTAGTAGCGGGAAATCCCACACTACACCCCTTACTCAATTTTGCTTAATTAATCCATTGAAAGATGTAAGATCAAGAATATTTATTGATTGAGTTCATGAAGTGTTTACATAGGGAAGATAGAATTACACTTAGAAGTTAAAACACTCTTAAACTTTCTCTCTCCTAATGACTTGCTCAACAATTCCCCTCAAAGGATCCCCCTTTTACAGACTCATTTAGCCCTTTATATAGGGTAATACATAGTGGATGGATTGACTAAGTTACCCTTTATTTTCGGGAATGCTTCGCGAAGTGTCGCGAGATGCACAAACATTCACTCTCGCGACACTTCTTAACCCTCGCCGAGATCTCACGTCTTCTTTATGTTTTGCTGTCGTTATTCATTTGCGTCGTTTATTTTAGCTCTGCGACTCCTTCGCGATCTTTGTCGTTTATTAGTCCCGCGAACCTTGTTTGTTGCGATATTACGATCCTACATCTTGCCTCTTTTTCCTTGAATATTGCTTGACAAGCGATCTTTAAGGAAAAATCTATTAATGGTAGCGATCTTTGATTTTTGTTGATGAAGGAACGAGCAAAAGAATACTTTCCTTGAAAAGTACGTACTTGCCTCTATTCTTTTGCAAAGTTAGAAGCTTCTTTGAGATATATCTGAGTATCGTCTCCTTTCTCTCCTCATATTTCTCTGCGAAGGGAAGAGTATCATGAGATTTTTACAATATTGTTGCTGCTTGTTGCTTATCTTTATCTGTTCGAGGTTTTGTACTTTTACCACGAATTTTGATTATTAATGTCTTTTCTTGACACGTCTCTTTCAACCGCTTATTCTTGACCATTCATGTCTCTTCGCATTAAATGACCTCGTTTTCTCGAGGATCTTTTTCCCTATATATAGTTTTCTTTTCCCCTCCTTTTCATCTTTTAGTTTCTCTCTGCAACTTTTCTTTGACTCTCTCCTTCCGCAATTTGCGCTCCGCTCTCTGCAAATCTTTTCTTCGTCCTTTAAGCGGCTGATCCTAACCTTTAACATCCCATCCATTCCCATACTGATAATGGCCTCCATTAGTCGTGCATACAAAGCTTCTTTTGATGAAGTTCAACAGAAGTTGCTCGAAAAGGGTTTTACTCTATCAACCATTCCTGATCAAGAACCTTCATCTATCCTTTATGCAAATTTGTTTTACGATCATCAATGTGATGATCAAAAAATTATAGTCTCGCTAGGTCGACTTCTCATGGGACTTCCCATTCCCTTGTACAATCTGAGATGCCTTTATTTTATGAAATCTTGGCCCATGAAAAATTCTCTCGGGTACTGTTTATCAATTGAGTGGCGATTGCATTCGCCTAATGCTTGAGTTCGCAAATCGTGGTCTGGCAAAGGATCTTTATACCCTACTCTTTGTTAGACACCCCGATTTATGAGACTTGGAAATAGCTTCTTTGAGAAGTACCTTTGTAGAGAGCTTTTTGAAAACTATTCGGTGATAAAGATGATTAATGCGAAATCTCATTTGGGGCATTCGCCTGAAAAAGAAGGATAATGTCCTGAGGATAAATTGCTCATGCGGGATATTGATTGGCACCGGGCAATAATACTACTCCTCGCCACTCCAAAGATGAGAAGTGGTGGGTTGTACCCTTGATTTTAAATGGCCCTTATATCGCGGGCTCGCACGTTCTTCCTGCGAATCTCGCAGGGTATCATCCTTGGGAATTCAAATGGCCTGATAAGGCAGATGAGGTATGTTTCCCATTTTAAATCTTGCCTTTGCAACTTTCTTTTTATATATGTTGAGTTTGTAAAATTTCTCAGATCGCCAAATTGAGAAGAAAGTACAAGGATAATCCGTTGGAGAGTACTCGACCATACTTCGATCGCTTTCGAGTGAAGTAAGAAACATTTCCTTTGTTATTTGAAACAATATTGTTGCCTCTGTTTCTTATAAAATTGAGTATGCGAAGGTTTCAACTGAAGAAGCTGTAGCCGCGAAGATTAAAAGTAAGGGTAAAGCGTCGTTCGCAAGGGTAAATCTTCTGCTCCATTAACTAAGAAGCGAAAGGTCCAATCTTCTTCTCGCCTTAGCTCAAGCTCGAATCTTCGGCGAGGATAACCATGACTCGAATCCTTCTCTCGCCAAGAAGATTCCGTCGGCCGATTCTTCTATGGATCGGTTATCTAGCATCTTCTCGACTGTTTCCAAGGAATGGGAGATGCTCCCCTAGCTTCTCTTTGCGGGGCTCTCGCAAACGTGTGTAATGCTACTTTATTAGAGGGCAATAATTCTTTCAATGGAGCCTCTAGAATTGTGTCTCCTGACTTCTTGAATGCACTTGGATCTTTGGTACGTATGCGGTCATATTTCCACTGTTAATTTTAAAATTTTAAATATATATATATATTAATGATTTTCTATCTTCTTTTA
Organism: Papaver armeniacum; assembly: GCA_023531295.1. Classification (NCBI taxonomy): domain Eukaryota; kingdom Viridiplantae; phylum Streptophyta; class Magnoliopsida; order Ranunculales; family Papaveraceae; genus Papaver; species Papaver armeniacum. Next base: position 80,856 of record JAJJWW010009500.1, read on the forward strand.
TAGGTTGGAAGAACTTCTTTTGTAGTTGCCTCAGATCTCGAGAGAAGACGCAACAATCTTGAAAAGAAGAATTCACAATTGAACAAGAAGATTCGAGAATTAGAAATTGAAGGCTGCGTCATCTCGCGATAAAGACGAGAGAATTCAAAAGTTAAATACCGAACTTGACTCCCAAAAGGATAGGGTGTCCACTCTTGAACGCTAATCAACAACTTTATGGTATAAGATTTTACTTCCTTTTATCATTTCTATTTTATCGGTTGCATATTCTGCCTAACTTACTACCTTCGCGAGATGTATATAATCTCTCGATGAGGCTATTCTTCTCCATACATTTCTGAACCTATGGATAATGATCTTCTTCTCGCTCACCTCAATCAATCTCTAAGTAGTTCCTCCAATAAAACTAACCTCCTTTCATTAAAGGATCTTCAATCCAAATATCATCTCTTGGAGATCGAACACGAGATCTAGTTTAAATTTAACTAATCGCTTTAAACGAATGTACCTTGATTCCGAGAAGAATATCAAGACTTTAAGAAAGAAAATTAGTGATCTCATAGATGAGAACGATCGCATTACTAACAGAGGTGCACAGGCATTAGCGAGAATTCCACAAATCTCTTCTTGGTGTGCAAGTTGAACGAGATGAACTCCTTCATCGAGAATACCATGCTTAAGCGGCGAGAAGAGCAAGTTCGTTCTCTTCTTGTTATTAGTAATGATGATGAATTCTCTTTGGGCTGCGAAGGTTTTAGATAATGCCGGGAATAACCTAGGTGTTGATGTTAGTCTTCATGCAGAGCATACTTCCTTGATTAAAGATATGATATCGATAGAGAAGGTTACTTATTATACCTTCTGCTTCTTACTACATAGTATTGCTTGTAAATTGTTAACTTGTTGTTTCTTATTTGCGAGAATCGAGAAGAGGCTTGGGTTAGAATTAGAGAGCTTGAATCGAAAAAGAACAACTGCTTGAGGGGAATTTTCAGCGAGAATTGAAGTACTCGAAACCGAAAAAGAACAGCTCGCAAAGAATCTCTCCCTTAGCGAGAATAAATATTCCAAGTTGAAGAAACAATTTCTAACGACAGGTGGAGAACTTTAATAATGATGTTGTTCGTTTTCGCAATGGAGCCATGGAGTATGTTTGTAAGGACCACAATATCCTGTGCATTCATATCCTGGCTCCTTGAAAAGGTTCTGAGAATCTGCTGTCTCAGACGTTTCTGATAGCGGGCTGGCGAAGAAGAAAACTCTGGCGATGAGGATAATAGGTCTGAAGAATCAGATGAAGAAGAAGAATCACCAAAGAGATAACTCTTTTTGTTTTCTTTCTCTGCTTGTAATATCTGTACATTTCTGTATCCTTATTATAGTGTATTTCTTGGATTTTTCCCCCCCCAATTCAATCTTTACTCCCCCTTTTTTTGGTAGTTCTTCCTTGTAATATAATTGGCTAACATTATTGATGTATAACTCTTTCATCAGAAGATGAATAACAATATTTCATCTTTTCCATTCCCATACTTGCCTCTGTTATTTATCTTGGATGGAAGATTTTAGTTGTCATCATGTATTTTGTTGGATAATTATTTTATTTTTATTGAAATATATCGTTGCGGCGAGGTCGCGGGATTTCCTTATTATCTCGCCTTATCATTTCGGTAGTCTTTATTTTATCTCTTCTTGTTGCGACAAGGTCGCAAGCCGCCTTTACACTTTCATGCAATGGCCCATTGACCTTGCCTTATCATTTTTGTGTGGTCTTCCAAGTCAGACCTCCCTAATTAGAGGTCTTCCCTGCCACCTTTCATCGCGACAAAATCGCGGGACGTCTTTACACTTGCATATAAAGACCCATTGATCTTGTCTTATCATTTTCCAAGTATTTTTGCCTCTGCGGGGATGTTTTAGTTGCGACAATATGACAGGCCTAGATATCCTTGCGAACATAAAGCCCCATGACATTGCCGTCGTGCGGCGAAATCGCAGGACGTCCGTACACTTTCGTGTAAAGACCCATTGATCTCGCCTTACCTTCGCGTTAGTATTATTGCCTCTGCGAGGATAATTGCACAAATATGACAAGCCTAAATTCTCTTGCGAAAACATAGCCTCATGACATTTGCGTCTGTTTTGACACCCCCTAATGGAGAGCGTCGCCCTTATCATCTCCCCGGTTGCCCCTTCAAGGAGGCGAAACATCGGCCATACAAGACTAGCTCCTCCCATCCGGTCTTAACAACAACCGAGTTGTTTTGTGACCTCTTATCCCTTATACCTATAGGGTTTATGGTTACGAGGCTGCACCCTAAGTGGAGTTTTCTTGGGCGAGTGCAACATATGCCAAGACTTGCCAAGAATGGCCGGGGTAGGTTCATCCATCCGGGCACTCGGCTCAACCGTGTACCTCGGCGCCTTGAGCATACCTGCGACTCCTAAGAAGAGACCCTCGGTCGCCCAACTAGGGTATAACCTTATATATATAGTTGGGAATCCAAGGTACCTCTTAGGATAGGCTTTCATGGGCCCCAAATTTTCATGACTCGAGGCTTCGGGAGCGGTGTAACCTTTCCCCTGAGCCATGTTGAGAGATACCCCCTTATATGACGCACTTTAGGTCTTACATTTGCCTCTTACGAAAAGTTATTCGCGAACTAGGGTGCACGCCATAAAGGTTCGTCCCATTCATTTACTCATTCATCTTTGTTAAATCATTCAATCATTCATGTTTCATTATTTGTTAACATTTGTTTGCGAAGTATTCGCAAAATTCCATTTCATTTGTTGTGTCTTTATCTCTTTCTTAACCGAATTCTCATTTATCCTTGATGCGAGATTCTCGCACATCATTACTTAATTGCTACTTTTCCTCCTGCTTTTGTTGATTATTCACTTCTTATGCCTTTTGTTCCTCATATCCTTCGCTTCTTTGTTATCATAACATTACTTTGTCTCTAGGCATTCACCTCGCGAGGTATGTTCGATCCTTACTTCTATAGCATCCACCATCAATTTTTCCTTTCTCTGCTCATCTCTCACATGTTGCTTCCAACCTTTTCTTTTGGCATTTCTTTCTTGTGACTTTCTACATCGACCTCATGACATTGTTGCGACTCCTTCCAATCTCCCTGTATAATACCAATGCCATTTGGATGTGGAAATTTTATACATTGATGATAGGTTGATGCGACTCCCAAGATTTCATGAAGCCATGGCCTCCCAATCAGCGCATTATATGGAGATTCCACGTCAACCACACAGAATAAAATATCAGTTGATAATCCTTGTAGAGGTATTCTCATGTGAACCTCTCCCTTTGGTTTGTTTGCAGTGCCATTAAAGCCATATATCTTGTATGTCGAGGGGATCAAATCCTCATCTTTTCCTCCCATCGTCTTGTAAGTATGGTAAAAGAGAATATTCGCGAACTTAGGTGTCGATTAGGATTCGGTTGATCGCCCGACAAGCTTACGCTTCATCATCTTCCCCATCAACTGGTTTCGGGTTAATCTCTAGTTTCACAACCAACGGGCTATCATGTGTTTCTCTTCCTTTTGGCACTTCATCTGCGAGAGAAAGAAATAGTCTTGATTTTGCCACTTTTCTAAGCTGCGTCGTTCTCTTGGACTCATTATTTCTTTATCGTTAGCATCTCTCGCAAAGACTCTACTGAGTACATTGTCATGAAAATCTTCGATTGTGCGATAAGAGTGGACAATAGAGTTGCAATTCAAATTTTTAGCTTTTGTTCCGACTTCTATCACAATTGTTTCCTTTCCTTTTTGACACCTTTGTGCATGTGCATTTACGGTGGTGGTGGTAATGTCGGCCTTTTTCTTCTCCCTTTAGAAAGTGATTGAGCTTCCCTTGATCAATCATCCCGAGAATAATTCTCTTTACGTTTCTACAATCGTTTGTTTGATGTCCATGGAAGCGATGGTAAGAACAAAACTCATGACTTCATCGCTTTGGTGGTGGTTCCATCCCCGCGTTCCAAGGTCTTTGGTACATCTTCCATCACAAGTATAGCCTCCCAGATCTTTTCCACACTAGCATTCGGTGGAGGCATCTTAATTGGTTCCCATACTATTCTGCGACTTCTCTGCCCTCCATGGTTATATTGCCTTCGTCCACCGTAAGTTTCTTGCACATGATCTAGCCTTTGAATCTTATTATTGTCACATTACGGTTGTAGTAGTTCCTTTCTTGTTCAAACTCCTCCTGGTCATGGCTTCCCATAGCTACTATCTTCCATTGTCCCTCATTGCCTTCCCGCTTCTTTGTCCTTGCGAAGTGCTCGCCCCTTGCATTTATGAATTGAGGTAACAAGCTTGCGTTCGCAGCATTCGAGTTTGTGTTCGCGACCAGGATAAGAATTCATTTCATTCTGTCTTTCTTCTAAGGCGATATATTCTTCTGTAACTCTCGTGATTACGCCATCGTGATTGTATTTTTGACTCTAAAAATTTGAATGTATAACAAGTTAGTCGCGAAGAGAGCATTCACAAATGAGAGAATGAGGTATCTTTCCTCAACCCGTCTGCCATTTCGCTACACATGGTCCTCCATCTTATTGTCAATTGCCTTAAGCTCTCGCCAACCCTTTGCTTCAACCCAAATACATCTTCAATACCTGGTCGTGAAGAATTGTTACTTATGTATGCCCGGGAATGTGGCTTGTAAATGGTTAAATGATGTGATTGTGTTCCTTGGCGAGACCCTCAAACCATTTTAGTGCTTCTCCTATTAGGCTTGATGCGAAATATTTGCATAGGATAGCATCATGATTCTCCCACTGCAACATACATCTCATATAAGCCTTGATATGTTGTACCGCCGAGTTGTTCCATCAAAGATGTTGGTTAATGCGGGTAGATTGCACTTAGGAGGTATTCCTCCCATACAGTACTTCTAATGTGAAGGGATTCTTCGCAGCCTCTGCGATGGCTTCGTCCAATTGTTTCCTTCCTCCTTCCCTTCTATTGTTCATTAGTCCTCTCATTTCAGCCAGTTCTCTTAAGATTTGTTCATTTGCCTCAGAGTTTGACTCACTTTGGTCTTTTTAGCTCTGCTTCTCTCCTTCTTCGCTCGTGCCTGTTTTGACCTTCTTGCTCGTTATTTTCTTCTCTCCTTTCCCTGCGACGCTCTTCCTCGTTTCTTTCCTCAATTCGCACGCCATTATATCGGTTGTTCTCTCTTCTTGGCTGTCTCTCGGCTCTCATCTGCGCCCTCTCATATTCTTCATTAATATTTCTATTGGCACGATTTTTGTTTCCCTCCTTCTTTCCGGTTGTCATGGTTATTCTGCCGGATTGCTTCTTCCATCTCTTGATTTTCCATTTCTGCTCTTATCCTTTCTCTCTCACGAGCTAATCGCGTTTGTTCAATGTAGTGCCTCTCAATGTCATCCTCAATCTCTCGGTTTCTTCTCAATTCTTCTCTCCCGTGCAAGATCATTCTTCCTTGACAATTGGGTCATTTGGCCCTTGGAGTTGCATGTTTCCTTGATTCTCCTATTCCGCTCATCTTGACGATTTTCGGTTGAGGAATATAACGATCTTCCATTTCCCCTCTTCTCTCGCCACGCTCTGTGTTTGGATTTTGTGTTTCTTGTTGGTTTTCTTCTTCGGTACTTTACTGTTGGTAAAACTCTCCTTCTTTCTTCCCTAGTCGACCTTGAACTTGATCTCGCACTACTTCTCGATCTTCTATTTTTCAATCTTATATTTTCCATCCTCAATTCATGATTCTGTCTTGTCAAATTTGCTCGTTCCTCTGCCTCTAGCCGTCTCTCTTCGTGTATTGTTTGTCTCAATCTTTCTAATCTTTGCGATTTCTTCGTTACTGGATTCATTTCTCCATTCATTTCTTGCTCTCCTCCTCCTTGTCCATTATTCACCAACTGCTTTGCTCCTCTTCCCTTTCGTCTTGAGAATCAGACCTCCAAGTATGTACACTTACTCTATCATAATCCACAGCCGCGTTTGCTTGGGAGATCGGTGGCTGATTTTGATCTTCTCCATCATTTCTCATATTCATCCTTGATGATTCTCTGTTTCATTCCTCCTTTCTCCGGCAAGTCTCCCACTTCTCCTTACAATCGTTGGTTGCCCTTGTACATTTCTTCTTCTAGCCATTTTTCTTTTCAATGAATTCTTGAGTATCTTCTCCAAATCTTTTCTCTGTTAATCCAAATTCTTTCAAATTTATATGTCAATCTCTGCTCAATCCCTGTTTCTAGCGCATATGTAGTAGCGGGAAATCCCACACTACACCCCTTACTCAATTTTGCTTAATTAATCCATTGAAAGATGTAAGATCAAGAATATTTATTGATTGAGTTCATGAAGTGTTTACACAGGAAGATAGAATTACACTTAGAAGTTAAAACACTCTTAAACTTTCTCTCTCCTAATGACTTGCTCAACAATTCCCCTCAAAGGATCCCCCCCCTTACAGACTCATTTAGCCCTTTATATAGGGTAATACATAGTGGATGACAGCTAAGTTACCCTTTATTTTCGGGAATGCTTCGCGAAGTGTCGCGAGATGCACAAACATTCACTCTCGCGACACTTCTTAACCCTTGCCTGATCTCACGTCTTCTTTATGTTTTGCTGTCGTTATTCATTGCGTCGTTTATTTTAGCTCTGCGACTCCTTGGCGATCTTGTCGTTTATTAGTCATGAACCTTGTTTGTTGCGATATTACGATCCTACATCTAACATAAGATGATCCTGAAACTGATTCATCCGTCTCTATGATTCAAGTGATTCAAGCGGTTTCATAATTTTATTTTTTGAAAGTACATAAGTCTGATTTAAGACAGACCATCGACTCTAAGATTACATAGTGTAAAATTGGAATTGGTTCGTCCAAGTCTAAGATATTATTTCGATCTCACTGGATATGTTTAGGGGTTTACTGAATTTTGATCCCGAAATAAATTTACTTGTATTTCCGTAATTTTTCCAAACTTATTTGACATGCCGAAAGAGTTACATAAGTTGATGGTAATTCCTTGATATTCGAATTTACATCAAAACACCTTGTATAATAAAAAGGTAAATTCTAAATTGTAAATCTAACCTTCTTCACAAAGCCGCCAACACCGTACTTCTTTCTCTTATACATCTTCTAAGTTTCATTATCTTCCTAGAGAAAGATTCATCCAACTCTATGGTCATACAAGTCAATTTCAAGACAAAACATCGACTCACCAATTCGCTCGTTCTTATTATGCAAAAAATTTATATAATTCAGTTATAAGAAAGATTCATCCAACTTTGGAATTCTTATGATCTCATTTGATATGCTTAGGGATTTACACCCATCCATGTTACTTGTTCAAAAGGATGATCGAGGAGTTTGTCATGAGTCCCACGGGCATAACCAGTTGTATCTCGTGGGATGTACTCATAATCAGTCTTTCAGGTCAGATATGGGTGAATGACGTACTTACCAGACATTAAGCCTCTGCTCATGCTCGTGAGTAAAGTCGTGTAATCTGATGAGTTTTTAGAGCCTAGATAATCATCGTGTATCGCGGGGACGTGTGCTAGGAATGATGGAATCATGACCAACGTGTCTACCAGGGACATACGGTAGAAATGATGGCTATAACTGCCTTGTAGACCAATGGCTAAGTCTCTCTCATGAGAGTTGATTTTGATACGTGAGGGTTAAATTGCGTCTTTCTGAAATATAGGATGAATCCATGGGTGAGCTTGTGTTTTAGTAACCAAGATTGAGGTTAGGGTCGAACTACTCTTTTTGCGATCATGATTGAAATCTAGTTTTTTATAGCGAGGGTTGAAGTCAAGGATATGCTTATCTTTTAGCAATGAGGGCGGAAATCGAACCTGAACTTGTGTTTTCGTGATGAGGGTTGTAATCATGGCTGAACTTGACTTTTGGTGACGAAGACTGTACTCAGGGCTGAACTTGACTTTTGGTGACGAAGGTTGTAGTCAAGGATGAACTTGACTTTTGGCGACGAGGGTTGTGGTAGACGCTGAATTTCTTCATCTTTTGGCGACGAGGGCCAAGGTCGAGACCAAACTTCGTCTTTTCGCGACAATAGCCGTATTCCATCTTCGAAATCTTCCTTATGCGTTGAGGAAACTCCAAAATGGTCGTTTCCGCCCCTTTTCGCCCGACTTTTAGTAAATGATCCTTTTACCTCTGATCTGATACTTGATGAAAATGACTTTTCTCATCTAGTTATAAAATGACCGTTTTTCCCGTGGTATGTAAAATTACCAATTTATCTTTGACCTCAAAATTTACCTAAAGTGACTATTTTACCCTTCGGCCAAATTTTATCATTTACAAAAAGTCTAATCTCGGGTTTTGTGGTATGATTTTCCATGGTTACTGTAGGCGGGTACCAACATTAGCGGGGAAGATCGATACTATTTCATATTAGAAAAAAAAAATTATACTGCGTCAAGAAAAAAACCTGGCTTGATTGGGGTATACCCAATGAAACAAAATAGGGTCATTTTGAAGTAAAAGAGGTCACCCCTTAACCAAATATTTTCAAAATGGCAAAATTGCCCTCGTTTAATTAACACTAAAATTTTGATTAGATTAATTAATTATGTTTAAATTGATTGAATAGATTAAAACTTATGAATTTTAAGTTATGAAATTTTGTTTTTGATTGAACTTTTGTGGGATGATTTTCGATGATTTTTTTTTTTTTGAGAATATCTCTTGTAACGAAAATGAAGCACACAACCGAAATACTTCTAAAAGGGGATTGCCGTCTGTTATATGAAATCATACTCAAAATCAAAGAATAAATCAACACTTTCGGTTAAAGTATGAAAAGTCGGCAAGGTCGACTAATGAAGATCATCTTGGAGGCCAAAAGTGGTAAACTTAGAAGATCTTCATCGTTGACCTCGCCGGCCAAAAGTGGTCGGCAAGGTCTTCATCGTCGACCTCGCCGGCCAAAAGTGGCCGGCATGATCTTCATCGTCGACCTTGCCGACTTTTGTATTTTGACATACAGGAGATGACATAAAAAATTTATTGTTGACAAGGTATTCAAAAATACCCTTCCGGCTGTTTGGCCCGACAGGTATTCAAAAAATACCCTTAAATTTGTATTGGCCGGCAAGGTATTCAAAATACCCCGCCAGGCTGTTGAAAAATTCTGATCGCCGCCATGTTTGTTATGAAAAGCTCGGCAAGATATGCATGTTACGACCTTGCAGGCCAAAACACTTGAAATCATAATTTTCGATTTCTAACCTAATATAACAATCAAATCACACAACACAATGATGGGTTTGAGTTTAAACATCATTTATATTCCACTGACGGAGAAATTTTCAGGTGGCCGGCGGCATATTATTCCGCCTGGGATTAAAGCCACAATACCGATTTTCCGGCGAGCCAAAAATTCAGAATTTTCTATGGACTTCTCTCATGGGTGTGAAGACTTGGGCTAGGAATTGGATGGAGAATTGGACTCAAATTTGGAAAGAGAAGATGGAAGAAGAGAAAGACTTGAAATTGGAAATTGAATTCTTCAAGGAAAAGGATTCTATTCCTTGGAAGATTTGGAGAATATTGAAGCCTATAAATAGAGAAGTTTTCTACATCTTTTACACACACCTCTCTACACACACAACACTTTTCTTTTCTTATTCTTTATGTGAACTCTTTAGCATGAGTAGCTAATTTTATTATTGATTGAGGATGAATTCCTAGTTCTTAATATGTTTTGAGTTTTGTTTCAATTCTATCTTGAGTTTTTCACATGATTATCGTTTGTTTTTACTAATAGGAATGATCTTAAAGACATTCATGATTGATTGATAGATTGTTTGGGTGGCCAACTAAATTGATTTGTTAATTTGATCTAAAGCTAGTAAAAGTTAGGGGATAAGTAATCGTTTCTTGACTCTTTACATAAGTAGCAAACACGAGACCTTGCGGAGGGATTCCGTGGAGCAATTGTGTGTAGAAACAACGCTAGAAAGTGAACCAAGCGAACCGAGTTTAACTACTAGTACTAAACCTAAATTCATAAATCTTAATGCATTCAGGAATTACATCTTGTAAAGCGAACCTCAAGGTGGTTCTTTTGGATAGAATACGATAACTAAGCGGACTTGTTACTCAGTGAAATAAGGGATTTTGGGGCTAGCTAAGCGGACCTGCTATCCTACGGTTGGTGATAATTTGTGACTAATAACAAGTAGAAAAGAACATAACTTGATTCATTGTTTCGTAACGAAGAAGGATTCCTTGATCTTGTCTCTCTTATTGCTTTCAACTTTATCTTTTAATTGCTTTGTTTATTTTCTTTTGCTTTTTACACCCCTTTCGTGACAATTTTTACAACTAGAATCTCTTGCTCCTCGTGGGAACGAACTTGACTTCCATTATATTATTTTTAATTGAGTGGAAATAGATATTAATTTGATTGCACCTACGACACGCATCAAATTTTGGCGCCGTTGCCGGGGAGCAGCGAACGATTTTAGTTGTTTTTATTTTTCTTTTTGGTTTATTCTTGCTTTGTTGGATTCTATATTGTATCTAACTTGGTTTCGAGAATCTTATTTCGAAAATTTTCCATGTATGGTGGACAAGAGCAAGCATATTACAACAATCAATACGGTTTTCAACCTCAACATTATGGCAACTTCCAACCATCCTTAAGATACAATCAAAACCAATCTTTTGGCTATGATCAAATTCCTACAGAACATTATGGATATTCTCATACATATCAACAACCTTATGAGCGGGTATGTAAGTGGACAATCACAAGGATGGGAGGATAGTTTTGTTTATGATCAGAAATTCTCTAGTTTTGCAGATAAGATGTCTGCCATGATTGGGGATCTTCAACAAAAGTTGCAAGAATCACATCGAGAAATTCAAAGGAATTCGGTGAAATTATACGAAAAAATTAACCAACCTTTGGAGACTTTTGATGACGCTAGTGTAGATTACTTGAGCCTTGATCTTAATAATGATCAATCACCTATTCAAAAGGAAGAGCTTGAGGAAGATGCATTTATTGCTTGGAAAAAATTTCTTAGGGAAAGATATGAGTCCGCGAAGTGTATGAACGTTGCAACAATGAGGAAGTTATTCCCAACTCCGGATCATAATAACGATCCTTCACCTATTCAAAAGGAGGAGTTTGGATATCACTTGCCTATTGTTGTAAACGGTAACACCCTCACAAGAAGATCTTACAATCTATACCGACGAGAATCATTTTTAGTGAATGGCCCGATTCCGATGATGAGAATGTTGAAGAGATGATACTAGAGGATGAAACCAAATTGATTGATTTTGTGGAAGACCCAATTGAACTTGCCAATGATTTTAATGATGCCAAGACTTTGGTTAAGGTAGAAAACGATTTGAAGAATGGTTGCAAGGTTTAATAGAGGACCACGATATACAAAGAGGTAAGTAATTCACTTGAATTTTTTAAGGATGAAGAGGATTCTATAATACAAGAGATTGTGTAAGGTTTGTCTAACCCTTTGCATATTGATTCTTCTCCTTTACCTCTTATTGGTTTGAATGTATGTGCTTCGAAAGTATTTTTGGATGATTTTGTTTCTAGATATCCACCATTGGAAACACTTGATGCTAACACTATGCAGGTTTGCCAAGAGGAATACATGGAAGTTCCCAAATTCTATGTTCTTTATACACTTCCGAGTGTGGACGAGAATAAGTGTGTGGGAAATTTCTATCGAGCAATAATTTCACTATTGTTTTCTTGTGCTAATATTTGTATGGAGTTATTGTTTGCAAAACAGGTATTATGGGTGGATCCCCAAATTTTCCGATTCTTAGTATATGGGGAATGAATCTTGCAAGAGCTAAGTCGGGCTGTCGACTTTAAAACAAGCGTTTAATGGGAGGCAACCCATAGGTTTTGTATTTCTTATTCTTCTTCTTTTTTTTTTTTTTTTTTTTTTTTGTTATTTCTTTTTCTTGTTCCTTATCATGTTAAAATTTCCCACCTTGACTTTATTAGGACGATTCAATTACATTGAGGACAATGTAAGGTTTAAGTGTGGGGGAGTGGTTAAGCATGTTTATTAAAAAAAAAATTACAAAAAAATTAAAAAAAATTTTGAAAAAAAAAAAAAAAAAAGTTTTACATAAAACCTCCAACTTTTAAAGATTTTAGAGTCACTAGCATATTTCTAGGTATGTTTACATAGAGATTTTGACCGACATAATTGAACTTGGAAATGTTAGAGAACTACATTCGGATTTCTTGCTTGTTAGAGTGTTAAATAATGGATTTAATCATGCCTAGGTGATGCGAATTTGGTGCAGGGAGAAGTGCATTATTAGAGTTCTTCGATCAATCATTAGTGGGGACTACCCGTATTCATATCATGTGAGGCACGACCGGAAAATTCTTCCATCTACTAAAGAGCTTCTTTTGAGTGTGTGTCACCATACGTTAATTAGGGTAGAATGGTGAGCTACCCAACCTCCCACCAATAGAAGCACTACTCTTTGATCTCTTGAGTGCTAATTTTGTCAATCATAAGGGTGACGTCTATAGATGAAAGCCACCTTCTTGTAGTTCGATTTGCAGTTAGCACCATTCTCTCTCTCGACAACAACGGATCCATAGAAACACATTCATCATCAACAAGGAGCGACATCAAAATCTACAAGGAAAGTTGGAAAAAGTTTAAGGTTTACAAGCAACGGAATGAGAAAAGAGCAAATTTCAAATACAAGTAACATACAAAGAGCGGATTTCACATATATGTTGAGGACTTACAAAAACAATGAGGTAATTTTATATTCAAGTATGAAGACTTATTCATGAAAGCGAAGAAAATTAAAAAAGGTGAGAATTTTTGAAGTTTATGATTTCAAGACGATACAAGTTGTGAAGAATCAAAGCGGTAAAATACTTCTCCCACGGCCACGGTTTGTTTTTGTATTTTATTTCTCTTGTTGGTAAAAAAAAAAAAAAAAAAAAAAAAAAAGAGAAAAAAAAAGAGAAATATTTGTTTTGTTAATAAGCCGTGGGGAAGGAAAATATATAAGGAAGTTTCAAGCGACAAGGATTTAAGGAAAAAAGGGTTACAAATTGTCAAGGATTTATGAAATTCAAGGGTTTATCACCAATAGTTGAAGACGAAGACCAAGAAGTTAAAGACGAGGAGCGGAAGACGTTTCTATTGGATGCCGTGAGAGTGGTGTTATCATAATTGGCGATCGGATGTGAAGGTGAGTAAGTAATCCCATCCTCGATAATAGTGGTTGATTTCCTTTCTTAGAGATCGTCAGAAAAATGGTTTTCAAAATATTAAAAGATGTGGGTTTTTAAAATATTTGGAAGTTGTCCTTCCCACCATTCAACGTGTTGCAGAATTCTCTTTTCATTCCTACTCGCACACATGTGAGAACCATAAAAAAAAAGCCGTCTTTTTGAGTGCAATTATCATAAAATCCTTTTTGGTGAGGCAGAAGTCGAGGCGAAATGCTTATTGATCGTTTCTCAAACACGCGTTCTCTCATTATGGTGTGGTTATTTCTCACTCAACATTTAAGAATGAGAATATGTTCTTTAGTATTTCTAACTTCTTATTACTAGCATGCCGAAACTCTATGTCCTCATAACTTTTTGGATGCTTGGGACGCTTGAACGCTTTGAAGTTGTGAGTTTTTAGTTTGATTTGCTCGAGGACTAGCAAAAAGTCTAAGTGTGGGGAATTTGATAGGGTGTAGAATACATCCTATTTACTATCTATTGTTTATGCTTTCTTTGCTATTTTTCTTGTAAATTATGTATCTTACGCTTGTTTTTGAGTTTTGTAGCTACTTTGGAGTCACACGGAGGAAAAGAAGAATAAGTTACTCTATTTGAGCCAAAAGGGCAAAATTGTCATTTCATGGGCGATCACTATCTGGAACCCAGCCAAAGTTAAGGGGCTGCCAAACTGGGTAGCCCTTATCCAGAAACGTAGTGCTAGTATCAGCTGGTAAAATGGATGGGTTATGTCCATGGATGTTGAAGCCCAACCCATAGACCCACACCGTGCCGGATCCATGCCCGATCCGCCCCATTTAACCTAACCCTAAAATCGAGAAAGGGTTGTCTTTCTCTCTTATCAATCATTTCATTTATTCCTCGCTTCGAGAGAGAAGCGGCCATTCTTGCTGTTAATTTCAAGAAATTGAGAAGGAGATGAAGGAATCGAGAATCGATCTTTGTAATTGGTTCGGGTAGAGTGGGTTTGATGGTGTTTCGGTGCATAGACGCAGGAAGAAATTAAAGTGAGAGGTTGAATCGAGAAGAAATCGAAGAACGAATTTGTGCAGGGCTTGAGAAATTGGGTTACATCGGATGAGTGAATCAAAGATTATGGTTCCCGATTTGATGAAAGATACGAGGGAGATGGGGTTTGTAAATGAATCGATGTTATTGGCCAGGTTCGTGGCTTAATGGAATCATGAGATGGGGTTGAGTTGAAGATGTATGAAAGATGAAATTGGAATGAGTTCTGCTGATGATTGATTGCAGGTTCGATCTGGAGGTGGGGTGTATGGCTGCTGCTGTTTTATGGCGATTCAAGGAATTTAAGGAATTGGCTCTGCTGTTGAAATTGAGACGGATTGGAGGCGCTGATGAAGAATGAACTTGTATTGGTTCGAGATGAGATTGAAGAACAGATGGGTTTTGGCAAATGGTTTTGAATCGAACCAAGAGATTGAGAAGAAATCAGGGAGTGAAACCAAGCTGAATCAGATGTGAGATGGGTTTGGTGGCGATTTGAAGGCACAAAAGAAGAGAGATAGTTTCTTAGTTTACAGTGAATTGAAGGTCACGCCATGGATTAAACGGGTTTGGTGAGTTTGCAATGAGGAGCAATGGGTCGTGGTCGCACTGAGAAATGCTAAAGAAATTGGCAGAGTTGGGGTTTGGTGTTGTTTGAAGCTATAAAAAGATGGAAGTCAAGATGAGTTTGATTGAGTACAGGTCTTGCATTGCAGATGAGGTCGAGACAAGGTGGTGGTCTTTGGTGATGGTGGCGAAGGCTGCTATTTGAGAATGAGTGGTTATTCGAAGTCGCGAGGGGAATGGAAATGGCTCAATAGATGAATGTGTAGGATTTCTTGAGGAATGAAGGAAAGAATGGCTCGAACTCTACTGGGAAATGCAGGAAAATAAACAGAACTCGCTAGGTTTCCATTACGAAGGAAGTCGACTCATCTCGGCGATGGCCGATCCAGACGAGTCCGGATGGCCGTTCGAGCGATCCTGATGAGCCGTCGGCCAACTCGGACCACTCGGCCCGACTAAGACTGGCGACTCGTTGTCTAACTCACTCTCCCCTTGACCTTTGACTAACGATTGACTAACGGTTGACCCGTTTGACCGTTAGTCCCGACAGCGGTGGGAGCCCGGAATATTCCACCTTGGAGAAATTTTGTGTGGCGGCGACTATTCCACTGGATTAAAGCCACAATACTGACTTTCCGTGAGCCAAAAATTCAAGAATTTTCTATGGACTTCTCTCATAGGTGTGAAGACTTGGGCTAGGAATTGGATGGAGGTGGACTCAAATTTGGAAAGAGAAGATGAAGAAGAGAAAGACTTGAAATTGGAAATTGAATTGCTAAAGGAAAAGGATTCTATTCCTTGGAAGATTTGGAGAATATCAAGCCTATAAATAGAGAAGTTTTCTACATCTTTTACACACACCTCTCTACACACACACAACACTTTTCTTTTCTTATTCTTTGTGTGAACTCTTTTAGCATGAGTAGCTAATTTTATTATTGATTGAGGATGAATTCCTAGTTCTTAATATGTTTTGAGTTTTGTTTCAATTCTATCTTGAGTTTTTCACATGATTATCGTTTTGTTTTTACTAATAGGAATGATCTTAAAGACATTCATGATTGATTGATAGATTGTTTGGGTGGCCAACTAAATTGATTTGTTAATTTGATCTAAAGCTAGTGAAAGTTAGGGATAAGTAATCGTTTCTTGACTCTTTACATAAGTAGCAAACACGAGACCTTGCGGAGGATTCCGTGGAGCAATTGTGTGTAGAAACAACGCTAGAAAGTGAACCAAGCGAACGAGTTTAACTACTAGTACTAAACCTAAATTCATAAATCTTAATGCATTCAAGGAATTACATCTTGTAGCGAACCTCAAGGTGGTTCTTTTGGATAGAATCGATAACTAAGCGGACTTGTTACTCGGTGAAATAAGGGATTTTGGGGCTAGCTAAAGCGGACTGCTATCCTACGGTTGGTGATAATTTGTGACTAATAACAAGTAGAAAAGAACATAACTTGATTCATTGTTTCATAACGAAGAAGGATTCCTTGATCTTGTCTCTCTTATTGCTTTCAACTTTATCTTTTAATTGCTTTGTTTATTTTTTCTTTTGCTTTTACACCCCCTTTCGTGACAATTTTTACAACTAGAATCTCTTGCTCCTCGTGGGAATGAACTTGACTTCCATTATATTATTTTTAATTGAGTGAAATAGATATTAATTTGATTGCACCTACGACACGCATAGGATGACTATTTCCACTTCTAATCAATGCCGTAAGAATGATTTAAATGCAAGATTTGGCACTGTACGCCCCGCAGAATTGGCAAGGTGATTTGAATCATGAATCCCATAATCGACTTGAGCTCAGACTGCAAGACGGAAATGAAGAGAATCTCCAGCCATCATCACTGACTTGATCCATACGTATTTAATGTATTGACCTTGTTCAAATACTAAGGAGGTTTCCAGACACATTTGCCTGACATACGAGAGAAATAAGTCCTGGTCCGATGAAAATTGGTCATCCATCACTTATATGTCATACCCGGATCCACACAATCAAGCACCGAGGCAATCTGCATACGGCAGAGATCAAATCAAGAATGAAATTCAGGTTTCATGAGGTCGCTCATCAAAATGGTCTATCATCCAACTCAAGCAGCTAAACGGGTCCCGTGAAAGAAGAAACTATGTGATCCGCAGGTTGCCAGATTCTGCAGGACCCAGCAAGGCCGCCCAAGGACGATCACCTAACATCCCACATGTTAATGGATTTTCACCGGGACACGATGTTCTCTCATGACGGTTATAGCTGACACAACGTGTATATGGACACATAATGGCGTTAGTAAGACGGCTTCCTGACTCCCTCTGGCAATTTTTATTATACCGTTATGCTATCTTGGCTTAAAGCACGCCGCGAATGATCAACGCATACGATTGTAATCTTCCATGATACAAGATGTATAAACAAGTGGTAAGACTATGTGGATGATATCGGCTTAAGCTAAAAGCCTTGAGCGCATCACGGTAATGTCTTGAGGGCGTTTGAGAGGTGTTTAGAATATGCTGAAGATGAATCCTTCAAATGTGCTTTCAAGGCCTCTTGCAAATTTCTGGATCCTACCATCGTAGGGATGAATAAAGGTAGACCTGGCCCAAAACCCAAAGTGTTATCCTACAATGCCGCCTCCTAACCGTGGAAAGAACTCTGCAGTTTCATGGGCAAGGTAACTACATCTCATGAGACTGTCTAGCCTAACCCATCACCCTCTATCTACCACCCCTCACGTACTAAAGGACACTGACTGGGACTAACGAAGACAGGGCTTTCTAAAATCTAATGAATACTATCATCTCCAATCATTCATAGTCTCCTGTATAAGGGAAGCTTAACAATCCTCTACACCTTCTGCCACTACTGTAGGGGCTTACTCACACAGAAGAGTTTATAAAACTTGTACATCCCATACACTACAAATTTATATCGAGAGATTTAACCTGTATACCCTTACAAGTAATATTTGAATGAATCCATTCCATTCAGGTTTAGGCATTACTCTATCTAATAGCGACTGAACAACTGATCCAAAGTTTACTTCAGTTTATCTCCTGACTGGAGGACAAATGGCTTCAAATGTCGAACTAGACACATGCATCAGTTTCCAGAGCTATCAAGGGCCAAGAAACTGCAGACTTACCGCATTTTGGAGAGCGCAGCAAATTCCTGGACTGGCATGAAGAACCTCTGAGACCCACGCCTCTACTTCGGAAGGGATGTGGCTCTTGCATTGGATTACTCCGCCACCCCTGGGAAGAGCAACACTGGAGGAGCAAGGTGCGTGGTGTTATCCTCCAACTGAGGCATTTTGCATTCCTCTGCTAGACTTCAATGTACCACACCAACTCCTGCATACGAAGCTTCTCATAGTGGATTTTAAGAATGAATGCTGGGAATACCGGCCCTGAGATAAGAGGTGATCAAGCACTGTGAACTAAAATGAATGGAGGTATATGCACGAGTGAAGCAACACTAGCCTCACATCGACTGTGGCACAAAGGTTACTACCATTTCATGCAACTATAACCACGCCGGTCGCAGCAATAAACACTGGATTGGCCAGAAAGGCTGACAATATTTCCAAACTGGCGCTCAAGGAGCGCAAGAAACCTTCAAGGGTAAGAGGAGAAAACCATAGAATCAACTTACGCCGCACACAAAGATACCTGATCAATGATAGCTAAATCCGATCATTCAGAGCTCAATAAAATTACCTCCCACAGGGCAACACAATCTCAAAACTCGTAAAACTTCCATGCTTCCCATAGATATTGACATTTGACCCGATGCTATTCTTCAAGATGTCCTGGAGGTGATGGAAGCACAACTACAAAACTGGATCGTGATTCCCAGTTGGAAATTTGTGGATAATCACTGTGGTAATGCTTTACCATTTACTTCAAATCACCAAGTACACAGCTGTGACGGAGGCTCAATCTGCATTCAGCCTGTAGAGTCTCACTAAATCACAGATACTACCATACCAATTGAGATTTTAAATAACTTGACTGGGACCGGAGAGAAACCTTTTACATTGTTTTCATTCCTGACGGGATAATTTCGCTGCCAAAAGGACGGCTAAGACAAGAAAGAGCTGGGTTGGCTCATATTCCATGGAGGATCCTTGACAGCAAGAGCCTGGGCAGCCCACTGCACGCCTCGGCCGGAGAAGAAATCACTAAGGCCAAACAGCATACACGGAAGGAGAACACTGCAAAGAAACCGCTTCCAAATACAGAAATACTATCAATACCACGGAGGACGACGCAATGTGACCATTATTAAAGTCACAAGGGCGCCTGCAACCATGGAACCTTGTTCATGGCTTCCTTCTACCCTCCGTGACTCCATATATATGTTTCATGGCCATGATACCCTGGGATCCAGCATGGGAAAACTAATCCACTGGCCATCAAGGCACGAGTAGAACAGAATCGCCGTATCAATATCACCAAACGGTAGAGGCCATCTCTTGTTTATATGGAACCATGGAGCAACAATTGCGTCAATAAAGAACACATCATTTGTCATTTCATATCGCTACATCACCGAGTAATGGCACCTTCACAACAAGGTGTGAGCTTCTGGATTACTTGAGGAGGCCTAAGACAAACAGTTCCTCTCCACTCACCTACTATCCTCAAGGTAACGGGTGCTCTAGAGTACGAATAAGATACTGATCCTGACTACCAGCCTGACCAGACACGAACCATAGTGGAATGGCATGACTACCACAATGGCACTATGGTACATCGCACGTCACCCGTGAAGCTCCATCGATTTCACCAGACCATCATTCACGCGAGTTTACGCACTTTCCCGAAGAGAATGGGACCATCGCCAGATTGGCAGAAGAATCAGATTCATCGAACGAACAAGTCTCGATCGAATACAGAGTTAGACACTGGATTTTAGAATGAATAAAGTAGTAATACGCTACAAAATATATGAATCGATTTCACAGTGTATAACAAAATTGTAAACGCATGCTTTAAAGTGAGATTTGGTCGAAAATGTTCAAACACATCCAATAAAGAGCATACTTATCAAAATTTTCACTAAATGGAAGGTCCTACAAAGAATACTGGAAGGTTGGTAATACTGGCACTATGCAGACTGGCTAAGGTGAAGATTTGATGAATGAAGTGCTGATTAACGGAAAGTGGCTCTCCATGTACATTGTCACCCACCGCTTCACCGTGGGGCCGTCATTAAGGCATTTATTGCATGGCATGTTTGAATTCAATAATTATATTCGTAGATTTGCCACGAAAACTTATTCTACCATAATCAAAACCAACGGTTTATTCCAAAAAGAGGTTTCAGAAAAACTTCCATATAAACATGTTAATAATAAAGAAATGGGGAAGTCATAGAAGAGGCCTAAGATTATAGCCCTCGAGATATCATCTCACTCAGCCGTGATATCTTTCCGCTCTTTTCTTCAAGTCCTTCATATATACAACCCGCTTCACTCCTCCGACCAAGTGAGCCTGCAGCCTTCCTCCTCCTCCAAAATAGCCTCGCAGCAGGGAACAACATTTCATAAGGATACCAAATGACCAAATCTCGATGATATCAAGACGCTCACAAGAACTGGCCTTGTCACATGAACCCATGATCTACAGTAGATACCACATCTCTCCCACTTTCAGGCTCGATTCAAGAACGCCATGCATGGAAACACTTCCATCCTGCAAAGAATCATGGGCAGAATAGCCACTGCCGTGACTAAAGCAAAGAGGAAATACACACACCACGCCTCCCAAATATGGCACGGCCCTACTTCCATAACTTTGTACAGAAGGCATAAACCTTCCGTGACTAATCACCGCATCTCTTGGAATGGAGGGATAAACATTCATGCTGACATCAATGAAAGACCCGCATTTGATATCGGCAGCAGACGATAACGTGTTTGCCATTTCAAGGTTCAGGTGTTGACGAGTTCAAGGAAGAGGAGGAAGTGTTTCATCGTTATCAATGATCGCTGGGCACATGCCCTGAGATATCTCTCGTAAGAATGAAACGATTATTTATCATCAAAGTATGGAAGGTAACAACAATGGTTCGTAAAAGAAAAGATGAAAACTCTTCGCATGATCTCTCTGACCTTGAGAATGCACAGGATTGACTTAAGTTTATTTGTGTCGTGTACGCTAATCAAGATCCCGGATGGTATGAAGGGAATATTTTAATTCAATCGCTTGTTAGAGACATGATAAACAAAGTTTTGAATACAAGCTCTATCAAAATGTAAAATATTCAAAATTTACACTTATATATCGAGAAACCTTAAAATCATCACACTGTTTAATGAGGATTCAACACCACCGAGCTGTTTTCTTGTGAACCCACGAGAATCAAGGTCATCCACTCCCAGCATTCAACCACAAGGTAGCACCCACACCTGGAGTTCCACCAAGAATCTCATTCACAAGCACCTAAGGAGGAAGCTGGTCAATACCGTGATCACAAAGTGGAGGATTACCACACAAGAATTCTCCAAGACTTTCTTTATCTTGTCTTCTTACGCTTGTATATGTCACCATCTCATGCTCACCACACAGCAACCATTATGTGCTTGTGCAGACTTAATGCTACGGTGGATTTTCGCTTATACAAATTAGAAACTAAAAATTACATACTTACATCTTGTAAAAGATAGTTTTCATTTATAAGTGTTGATACCCTCACTTAATCTTACCAAGAACTGAGCATGGTAAAGAATAATCCTTGCTCTCGTTAATAATGAATTCCTCCAAAGCGATATGTATAATAATCCTCTCATGAATTTCCTGCATCACTTATTTCAAAAGACTCATTATCACAAAGGTGGCATGACGACCGAGTGTTACTCTTGCTGCACAGCACGAACCTCCAAGCACTATAATGAAACCATGTAACACACTGCACAAACATTCTTGCAGCAAGTTTAGCCCAGCCTCTTGCATGTTAGCCCACTGAGCCTTCTCGTGCTATACTAGCCTGACGAGCACCTGACTCACTCAGACACCGACATGATCCATCGTAGTCATCCAACTCCATACAACATTGGACGACTTATCAATTCCATCACCCACAGCATGGATGATCACTAACACCTCACAAGATGGTTTACTATTTACCTTGGCTTGCCAAGGACGTTTGGCATTGGCATGGACTAAACCTTGAAATAAGGGCTTCGCGTATATTACATGCGTCGCAATGGGGCCTCAACCACCCATCTTCGCATAACGGAGGGTGTACGACTCAGCGCGGCCCAGAGCATGTCACGCATCACTTTGAGAGTCACGCACACATCCTGACCAATCGGTCAAGACTAACAACGTTTGGCCGGATAAAATCATCACCCAAACAAAAAGACATTTGATGCGCTTTGAAAGCCAAAATTAGGTTTCAAGTCATCACGCGTCCATCTTCCTCCGCTGCATTTGGCCCGGGAGAGGGCCACGACAGATTAAACAAGGCCGGTCATACCAGCAGCTGACTACCGTGAGCTTCCATCTACCTCTCTACAGGACCAAAGCATGTACACACCGTTTAATCTTAAATGTAAAAGGCCCAACTAGTAATGGCTGCAGCCTTCCCAAACTAATAACTGATTCTACCGCCTAATCTCACTGAGCAATTTGATGCTGATCACGCTTTCACGGATAGCTGTATATAGGTTAACACTACTATCACTGTACATTACCGGTATGATCGACTAAGACTACCAAGATGTGTCAAGAGTTTTGAACAAGCAACAACGGATGTTGCGCTGGCCAGTTCCTATGCATCACCCCCACGTGAACCGATCTCGACCGCCAATCTCACTGCTAACGAGTGGCTTCCAGATCACGCCCATGGACGGAGGGGGTGGAGGCACACCCAGATGCCATTTTGCCATGCCCATTTGGCCCTTCCAAACTCTTTCTTCCATGCTTGGTTTCACTGTCAAGACATGCCGACCTCTCTGAAAAACCACATTCATTGAATTAATGTGTAATGAGTGTCCTGCAAGATCATCCATCCATCTAATCTCATCTTTTGGTTATAAAACTCTGTCAGATACTTAATATGAGGCGCTTGGCCACTCATCACTTACCATACTATAATACAAAGACTGATAGAAATACACACGTATACTTCAAGTATTTCCATCAATAACATAAATATTCAACTGAACATTACATGCATTCTCTTGGATCCACGATCCACAATATCCGCATCAACCGCGTCACAAACCTGGGATATATATATCGGGTATTGGTCATACGACAGCCGCGGCAACGCGCTACTGCTAAGAACGGTACAAAGTCATACTCATGAGACGGCTGGTGAGAAGGAAAGACCGGGTCGTGGTGGTCACCAACGATAACCCATTACTCCATCACTCCACTTCCACTTCCACGAGACGAACGAGGCTCAATGACTTGTAAAATAGTTTCCGCCATTTCAACAAATACAAGTTTGTATTTAGATAAGAAAATCATGCAAGAAGACAAAACGTATTCAAACACCTGCAGCGCTGCTTGCATCAACGTTGCTCCACACCCTTCTTCAAGTATAAGTCATAAGCAAGCCAATACCTTCACATCAACACTCTCTTCGTCCTCCTAAGATCAACTCCCATCTCCTTCACTTTCAGACTGGAAATGTTTGGAACTGGCCATTTTCGTTTACTTGACGGTGTTTGCATTGATCTCTCGAATCAGCAAGCATCAGCAAAGGCATCTACATGGTTTAAATTCTCATCCACACCCCAAATTACCAAATTCTACAGAGTAGTTTTCTACCTATAAACACCTATGATGCCCAAATAAAGCTTTCCTAAATGATTTAGGAATGAAACAACTCACTCTACAAGCCTTAAATCGTAAACCTAAATCTCATCATGTAATGTAAGAAGTCTCACAAATCAAATCTGAATGAGGGAGGATAGTCCATCCTGTCCCAGGCGGTAGAAGCGAACCAGATGCTTGGACCTAAATAGGTGCCTAGACTTTTCTCTGGGTCAATAGGAACTTTGAGCAGAAACTTGACTATAAGGTAAGATCACTTGAAACCACTGAAAAGGTAATATAAAAATAATTATAATAAAGTACAAAACTTAAGCACTAACACAGAGACACTGAGATAATCTTATACAAAATGTCTATCAAATACCTCAAACTTATTATTTTAATAGTCCTCTATAAATCTAATCTAGAAAATAAAATTACCACATTTAAAGACGTAACAAAGAAACATAAACCGCTAAAGGTTCTAGTACAGTGTTGTCTCCTGAGGGTTTACTACAGAGGTACCTACAAAAACCTTTACTCTGCATCTTAGTCATCTACTTGCAACCCTGACGGCACTAAAGAATCTCCTCACAGCACCCTGGGCTGACTACATGAGGGCACTCACAAGACCTAATCACACACGGTGCCTCCACCAAGCATACTAAAATTCATATGTAAAATATTGGCTCCACTCGTATAGTTTGATATCATAAACCTGAGCTGCAACCAACTAGCATGGATAGATTAAGTAAGATGGATGCAGAGGAAAAACGAGATGATGTCACTATAATCCTATCTCTAACCCAGTGATTATTTAGACATAAGTCCGACTACATCAACACACAATTGGTATATATGGAACCAAACGATAATCCTAACTCA